>VYZV01003257.1:92265-131219 GCA_013401275.1 Pandion haliaetus | reverse complement strand
AAAATAAGATTTTTAGAACATTTTTCAATATGGCAATGAGTTGGTTTCAGTGTGATTTTAATATATAAAATAGGAGAAAAAAAAGCACATCCATGACTAGAAGAGGGAGGTTTTGAATAGATTCAATTAAGTTCATCTTTAGTTGGTTAAAGTCCATGTTCCCCCTGCCTCTGCAATACTAATGGGAAATGATTCCAGTTATATCAAGTATTTTGCTGTCTTCTTTGTAACGTAAGTCACTTAAAATGGGGTAAACTATCTAAAGCAGAGTAACTTGGAGGTGCCCACACTGCCACAGAAATTGCAATCAGTCCTCAGCACATGAGCAACAAGCTGCGAGTAAAGACTGCTTAGGTTCCTGGGGGGTCCAGTAAGGTGGACTACACGGTTATTGTAGTATAAGGAGAATACAGAGCACGGAGGACACGACCAACTACACTACATCCCATGCAGTCTGACTACAGAGCACATTTGGGAAGATTATTCATAGCATTTCATACACTAAAATCTCAGATAAACATTACTGGCCAGCAATTTGCTAGTAAAAACCACAGCGGAGCAAAGTTTGCTGCGTAAGTGTTTCCAGGGTGGGAGACCCCAGCCTGTCCCAGTTTTTAAATTACCTCCTTGATAATTCTCCAAACATAAATAAGAGAAGTTGCACTAATGAACATCTGGAAGACAGTATATAACCCTCCCACCGCTGAAAAGTGTCACTGGCCATATCTGACAGAAGAAACAACAAATGCTGTGAGCATTTCTTCAGACTGAACGCAGCTTGTTGCAGTATTTCACATACGCCTGTGATCTTAGAAGGAGCTCTACAGGGGTATTCGTTAGTGCTGGTTTGGATATGGTTGACATTATATGAAAGTAAGTGCTCTCCTGAGATTTCAGTAAAAGCCACAGTGCCAGGGAAGCTGATCTCACAAGGCTTCCATCATCTCAGATGACAGAAGTCTCAGAAGATCAGTTAATTTTTGTCATTCTGAGCCAAAATCTCATCAGTAAAGTTCAGGAAATTTCAGGGGCATTAAATCCAAACACAAACTGTCACCTTCATTTGGATTTGAATCCTAAATTAGAGCCTGCACCCCCTGTAAGCTTGAGGAGTTCGGAGTCTCCCCATTCTTTCACTAGCCCTGAAAAAACACTCTATTTCAACAATTATATTGATATTACCAATATTAATAATATAATATTAAATTAAAAAAAATCATATACGTAGATTCGACTCAGAGAGAAGTTGTGCTTTCTGCAAGTGGCAGCCAGAAATTCTTCTGTGCTTGTTTCAGCACTTCCACTGACAAATTGTGTGGCCTCTAGTGAGTCACTTCACTTTTCTCTCTCAGTTCAGCAGCCTAAAACTATTTATCTCACAGGAATGCTATCATAATTAATAAGCTACTTCATTAGCTACTGCATAGTTTTTAGAAAATGCTTTTTAAGCCTGTCCATAAAGAATAGATTTATTGCCATAAGAATTTTGCTTCCAGCTCTTGTGTCCTCTGTGGTTAAAATGTGAAGCTGGTAAAGTGTGTTACACCATCTCCTCCACCCCAAAGCCCATCGCTTGTCATGAGATGCACTCATACATCCCAGGCAAAAGCCCGGCTTAATGTGCAATGGCCTGAAATGCAAAACAACTTCCATTATTCATGGCTCTTGCAAAAATCTTGGAAAGTGAAAGCTGTACATATTCCAAGCAAAAGACTGAAATATATCTATGCGAAGCAGAACTTCCCTGTAACGCAACCTTGTTTTTATTTTTATAATTTCCTTTTTCCCTGGCTTCACTACCAGAAGGGCTTGCTTTTACTTGCACCAGCTCTGACTGACACACAACTTTACACAAACAAAACCTTTTCTGGAAGGGATGGTTCGGCACCAAACAACTAACCCTCACATATATGGATGCATCTGACTTTTAAGTTTCAAAACCTTACAACACACAAAAGCTAGCAGTTCATATGTTGGGCTGGATGATAGCTACAGCAAGCAAATATTAGGATTGTGTTTCAATTATTGCTATGGTTACAAAATCAGGGTGGACACTGGAGGGAAAAGGAGAAAGAGAAACAATCTACAAAGATGGTAAAACCTCTGAGGAAAGACAGGGTGGTGGAGAAACAGAGGGAAAGAGAAAGGGTGAGGGCTGGTGGGTGGGGGAGAAAGCAAGGTCATTTTAACACCCAGCTGAATCAAGGCAAACAAAATAATAAAAATCCAAGTTCTTCTAGGGAAATAGTGCTGATAAGATCACCGCAGGATAAAGTGACACAAAGAAAGAAAAATGCAAGGAATTGTTACAACTTGTGTCTGCAACAAGCAACGCAATTTGTATGCACTCTGGAGAAGCGAGATCAAATATTCAACACGTATTCGCAGCAGCTATGACTAACTGAACAGGCTTGCTTCTCTATTGCACTTATTGAGCCACTGACAGCTTAAGAAGAATTAGTTCCTACCCGTCTAGTACATAATCCAGCATTTAGGCATGACGGGTACAAGGTCCTGTTTCAGTAAACAAAATAAAATATGATTAGCTTCACCCATCATGATAATACCTTAATCCACAGCAAGGCATACTGTCTGCAGGCAAAGCTACTGCCCAGGGAGGATTTTAAAGTGTAGTTCAGGAGGCACACTGAAAGGTTGGCTTTGGGGACTTAAAAACATAAGCACAAATGTAACAGGAGATACGATTTCAGAACAGTGAGTTTTGTCAACAGTTGCAGAAGCACCATGTTTTTTAACTATTTAACAGTGCCTTCCTTGGAAACATTTCTCAGTTACCAACATGGGGAATTTTGTCTTTTTTTTTATATTGGAAGGCTTTGCTTTGCACATTTCTTTTTGTCTTATGATGCTTTCATTGCTTTATTGTGAAGGACATGATGAGCAATTGCTGTTGAAAGTTCTGCAGAGATGTGACATTTTTCTTTCTGCTCAGTAGTCCAGAATCCATGCGAAGAAAAGCCTCCTGGCCCTGAAGCAATACACATTGCTCTACTAAAGCGACTCCTTTCCCAGCCAGCTTGATAGGAAAACACCGACTTCACACTGTTTATCATATTTAACAAAGTACCTTCAGTCATGAAGTGTTAAGTAGCTAAACCTAGAGCTTCCATGGCTCTGATCCTGCCTGGACTGCCTACGCCAGCCTCCTGCCTGGGATCAGTATGGAAGCCTCGCAGATCTGGGCCCAGAGCTGGTACCCAGCGGGACATCCTTCCCCAGGCCACCGGCTGTCCCAGGATGCAACTGCTGTTAGGGCAGCGCTCTTGTTTCTGCATCCAATGGCTGAGCCAAGTACCAAACCGGGGCCCAGGGTAAGAGCTTACTCCAGCCATTTGTCCCTTTGCACCAGTTGCACCTTCACAGCTCACAGGCATGGAAATGCACATTATCTGTAAAACAAGAAGCAGCAGAAGACTCCATCCGAACGCAGACCCCAATCTGCATCCGAGGAAAGCTGGCCACCTTTGTGGCTGAGCCTTTCCTGCTTGGCTGGTGTGCTGTGCTTCTGGAGAAAGTGAGCAGTGCCTGACAGCCTTACGAAATGCACGCAGGTACCTGCAGCCAGTCCTGCCTTTCCGCTGGGATGGAGAGCTGAGCAACGCTTGGGCTGGGATTTTCACAGCCACCAGTAGGATCTGGACCCTTAAGTTAAATAAAAATTAGTGCTGATGACAACAGGCTAACCACAATTCCTTTCACCTCTCTCTTGCTCCTCCACCAAAGCTGTCCAGCATTCTCAGGTAACTTATGAGGTTCAGTTAACATGGATATTTTACCATTATAATTAGGAACATTCTCATTACTGGTTTACTACTTTTCTTTTCTGGTTATGTTTTCACTCTTACATCTGATACGACACTTTCAAACTAATTTTCTTATTGTTGCTCTTCAACCTAGTAATGTGTACAGGGCAAAAAGAATAGCCCACAACCCTACATACTGCTGATAGGGAAATAATTTCTTTTCTTTTTTAAAGAATCATACAGATTCTGTCAGGAAGGCAGGCACAGCCAAGCCACGCATATTACATTTTATTTAAATTTTACAAAACTACGTATCCGGCAAGTGGCAGACAGAGAGGGTAAAAGAAAAAATTAACAGGTCAAATTGAAAACTGTATTTTTAAGTTAAATTATTTTCATTGCCAGCCTGCTTTTTATACCTCCTTTCAGAGCTCATAAATCTCTACAGGTAAAGACCAATGCCTTGCAAAATTCAGACAGAGAGGCATCAGCTCCACTGAAAAGACCTGCTCTCACGTAGCCTTCCAGCGGGTCAGTGCACACTATTTATCTTTCACTCCAGTAATTCACACGGTATTGCACTTCCGAGTTATAAAACCTTGAATATTATGAAACTGCAAAACCAAACTGTATGTAAGCAGTATATTAAGGCAAACGCACCGCCAACAATTCCGAGTTCATAATATTCTCAGCGTACTGAACCACATGTTAATATGCTACACATGCTATTCTGCATATTTTCACCATGTACACCTAGAGCTCTATGTTTCCTCCACTTTCCAATGCAGTATATTTTAATACAAAATCAATGTGTGTTTTTGGTGGGCAGCATAAAGGTTTTATCCACTCAGCTCTGAATCCAAGAAGAAAGCAGTATTGATTTAGATGTTCGCTCATTCATTTACTAGGACAGCTTTAAAGTATTAGGTGATAACCTAATTCAGAGGCACACTGTGAGTGAAACTGAGATTGTTGTGATAAATTAAACCAGTTCTGGGATATCATTTACAACACTTGAATATTTGAAGGAACAGTCTCCTGAAAAAATTAAAAAAGGAGACAAGCATCTTGGGTGGCAGTGGCTTGGTGGCTTTCTATAAATGCCAGGTAATACAAGCCGATTTAAATACGTATAGGTAAATAAATTGCTTATTATAGAAACATAACATTAATGCAACACATGTTCTCTATGTGTCTGTAGATGTGCTTGTGTATCAGACAATGTATGTATTCATCATAGGCTTCTATTTCCTACTACAAACTGATTATGAACTAATCAAGGGTGTGAGACTTGTGCCATCTACCTGCTTTCTCTAAAAAAACCTGGCATCACACAGCATCCATACTGATTTTATTCATATTTATTTTACAGAAGCAAATTAAGTCACACGCGTCACCAAATAGTGTTATGACTGCCGCATACCAAATCATGCTTGCATTGCGCAGGTACATACATTCATGAGGCCAGAAGGATCTGGTCTCACATCTGGGTCTCACATCTAGAGGAGCCTCTCCTGCATTCTCTCATGTAGTCACAAAGAAAATGCTGATCCATCTGCCATGGATTTGGATGGCTGATGAATCAGGCCCAAAGTCCCCCAAACTTCTCCAGTTACTGAAGCCATTAGCTGCAAGCAGCTTAGATGACTCTGCCTAGTCTTCCACACATATATTCTTCACAGAGTGGGGCCAGCCAAAGAGAACACAAGCGGTGCTGGATGCACCAGCAGTAATAGCATTAGCAGAATTCAGGGAAATCTGAAATTCCCTCCTAATACAGGACACAATCCAGTAAGGTACCAAGCACCCTTATTTTCAACTTAAGAAGTTGACAGAGTATGCTAAGTCTCATGCTTTGAGCATAAAGCAAAGTGAAATGGTTAGTAAGAACAAACATGCCTGTAATACAGATGATTCAGATTTAAAATTCATGAACTTACATGTAAGAAATAATTTTGCTCTGAATATTTCCTACATTTTTTCCGCTTTGTGTTCATGCAGAGTATTGTTAATAGATTAGTAATCCTCAAAGCAGTGGGTAAATGAGGAGGCTTTTTACATTACATGTGTGCTCAAACAGAAATAAAATATAAAACTAGAATATAGAATATTAAAAAAAACCCTGCATTTGAAAAGAAAAAAGGTCCTGGAGCTCTGAATTATGCCTCTTACTCTTAAGAGTTAATGCGTGTAGATTTTTTCCACCTCTGGAAGAGTGGCAGAAAGCCCCTGAAAAGCAAAGGCACTGCTTGTACACTACACTGTGTTTTGGAACCAATAGCAATTTCTGTCTGAAAGAACCATGCCTTCATACGTATAGATTTAGGGACAAAACCTGCTTAATTAAAAAGTAATTTGTATTAATGCATGGTTTCAGCTATTAAAGCACAGAATTCTCATCATATGCACCAATAATTTAATCTTGTTCTTAAGTAGCCTCACACTTCCAGTAAAAAAAAGGGCAGGGGTGCGGGGGGAGAGTAAACTACAGAACCTTTAGTCCCCAAAACAGATGCCAGTTTTAGATTTATTCAGCCAAGAAGTATTTAGTTTGGCTCAGCTATGCTTGCTTTGAAAAAACACTTGCCTATTCCAAAAAGTTTTTAACAAGCTCTGCTGCAGATGCTGTTGCCATTTGGCATGTCACCGTCACTGTGTGGTACAGCAGAGAGAGAACTCTTGACCACAGGTTTTCCTTGGCTGGGGCAGCCAGCGTTTTTGGCTATTGCTCTTTTTCTGGCCAACTGGCTGCATGTTTACGGAGTGTGGTTTTAGACGGGGTGTTAACAGAGTTTGGGTTAACAGCCTAACCCAGACCAACAGTGAGGCGAAGGCATGACCTATCCAATCTAAGAAAACAGAGAGAGAATAAACTCATATATGTTGTTGCTCTTAACCCAGAGACTCTTGTGTGCACCATACCTATAGACAAGAAGATATTTTTCTTTGCCTCAGGATAGATGACAACAACTTTAAAAGCTGTACCAGTCATGCAAAGTAGAAATATATAAAAACATGTGGTTGCTTAATCTTTGTCGGCTTGATTTCATTTGCTCACTTATGACAATTTTACTTTGGCAAAATGCCACTAAAGGAAGTTCAATGAAGTTACTCCTGTTTTCCACTATGATGAGATATCTTGAGAGGATAAAAACCCTACAGAGTTAAATTGCAAACTTCTGTCCTCGTATTTCCACTAGCCAGCAAATGGCAGTTCTGAAACTGAAAAAGCCTAAGAGTTTCTACACTGATGAACTCTGGTTCCAGGTATGTTAGTGCCGAATAGCTCCATGAGAGTGCACAGAAAGCTGGGGAAAACTTACAAATGCCCACCTGAAGTTTAGTTTACCTACCTTAACCCTATACCAGTGCATATGCCTGAGAAGCCTTGACCTTTAAAGACATACAACAACTTTAAAAAACACTATGACATTTGACTTGTATAAATAAATTATTTTCATCCAAATTCTGACTCTTTCTTTTTGACAGCAACACCTTTGTTGCACCCAAGCAATAGAAAACATCCCAGTTTTATATACATTGTTCAGTCTGCTTTTCTGACACTGCCATTACCCTTACACACCATGCACCTATCTGGAAAAAACAAGAACTATGTACACTCCCTCCACATCAGACACTTTTTACTTCTCTCTTCATTAACTGACAATTTTCTTGAAGCCAAGTTGTGGAGCAGACACCATCAGAGAACCAGCCAGACCATTTGCTTAAATTCTACTAATCTGCACCAAAAATCCTATTTAACATAGTATGGGTCAGCTAGCCCACCCTTCACTTCAGTTCCCTCTCGCCAAGAGTTCACCTAGGACTAGGAACATCTTGAAAGTTCATAGACACAAAGGCAATTTACTGCAGCATATTAAAAAAAGAGTACAACATATGACTAAGAATGAAGTAAGCAGTGTCTGGCTACATCCCCCACTGTCTGGCTAACCAGTACGCAAAAGCAATGTAAGAAAACAAAAAATATTTTCTTTTAATTTTATCTTTTTTACCATTTTGGCTTCTGAATGCATTGGGGGGACTTGAGGTGAAGCACACGGATTATTGAGGTTCGGCCCCTGCATCCCCATGATGTTGGAGTTCATTGACATTTGTCGCTCCATCTTTTAAAAGACAAAGAAAAAAAAAAAAAAGGTTTTAAAATGTCTGGAGACATTTGCAAGAATTTACACTCGGTTTCTATTTAAATGGACTCAGCTTTATTTCTTCATGTCATGACTGGAAAAATAACAATCTGTGTCATGAATTGCATGTGTGTATGCATGCAGGCATGTGTTTCATCAGAATCGGCCCTGAAAACTCACAGCCAATTACAAAGAAAAGGGTTCTTTACTAAACAAATGTAGCAGCCACCCAGGTTTGTGCTTTTTTGTAATGATTTTCTCCCTTTCAGTATAACAACACTCGGAGTTAAGTGGTTTTAAAAGCATCACTGTATAAAGTTGTGGCTTCCCCTGCCAGTGCAGCCCAACTTAGCTTGTTAAAAACATAAATAAAAATCTACAATCTTGAGTATATGGAAAATGAGTTGGCTCTTTTTCCTTCACTCGGACTGCTCAGCTGAAAAGAGTTTTCCATATGTCTTGTAAGGGAAGCTTTCATGTACTGCTGAGATAGCAAAAAACAAAGCAGAACTCGTCCTAGCTATTGAGAGCCTTTTCTGCAAGTGAATCTCACTAAGCTGGGAGGGAAGGATACAATTTTCAAACAAAACCTAATGGTAGTAAGGCCTGGATAAAACAATTTCCTGGAGTGTCTTCCCCGAAAAGAGGCAAGCCCTGTTACACTGCTAGTCATTGGTAGGGGTGATAAGCAGGGTTATGGTGCTGCTTTCAACCAGAGCTGAGCATCCTGCCTCGCTTTGGGCCAGTCCCCTGAATCTTTGGCTCATACAGGAAAGAAGCTTTTGGATCCTCCTGAGCGTTTCCAAGCAGAGGAGCTATTTTTTGTGCCCTGTGGTGAGGTATTGACTCCCAAGCTCCATGATCCCAGCAAGAATGGGTGCTGGGCCTGGGGGAGGGAACAGTATCCCACCGCCCGCTGGTGAGGAGAAGCTGCCTCCACCAGGGTCCCTCATCCTCTCCATGGGGCAGGAGCAGCTCCCACTGCCATCTCCTCTGCAGCCCTTTCAGAAGGGCTGTGGGGCAGGAGCGGTAGCTGGGGCAGCCAGCGCTGACAGGGTCTGTCTCGCCTCCACGCTCATGTCTCCGGGGCACTCAACCAGAGCAACACCTGCTTGTCTGCAAGCAGAACTGCCTAAAGGGCTCCCGGCAGCAACCCGAAGGCCCTGAGCTTACACCGAAGTAGGATGTTTGGTCCACTTCAGGTTCCTTGGAATCATGCCAGAAGAAAACTGCCCATAGTGACGTGTCTTTTTTTCTTTTTTTTTTTAAGTTCCTGGTCAATATTCCAGGAGAGCCTTATTCACAAGTTACTAATTAATAACTTATTAATGACTGCTCAAATAGCAGCCAAACCTGAATCTTTGTAGCCCTGTGGAAGTCCCCCTTGCTCCAGCAAAAACGGAACAAGCAGTGCTTTCCTCCCTCCAATGGTTGATTGCTCTCAGGCTGTCTTCCAAACTGAACATCCTGGACTGAAACGGAAACTTCTCCTTTCCCAGTCCCCTCTTCCCTGTGCCCTCCTTACTCATGTCCACCCCTAATATGCCCAAATGTCTTAGATTGAAAGGGTTGTTAAAATGACTTAAGAACTTGAAGCTACAATTGCAAAGCACCCCTGTCTCCCAGAACATGGGAAATGTTTCCGTCTCTGCAGAAATGAGTGGAAGATGAGCAGTGATCATAACCAAATTCTAATTAAGTGCAAGTGACCAGGCTGGAAAAGTAAGTCACTTTTCTTTCTTGTTAGCTGGTTATCTCCCACAAACAAGAGGATTACTTAGAGTTCACTGGCATAACTTATGTACATGGCTTTTCCAGTTTTGTCTGTCTTCAGAAACATCTTTTTGCTCCAGCAGACATACTGATCTCACCTACATGACCAAGTTTGAGAACCAGAAATTGCAGTCTCATGTAAACTGTGTCTAATCACTCTCCCACTAATTAACATGCCATTAACTGCACCAGCAATACTCTTGTGTAAGATGAAGCAGTGAAAAAGGTCCAGCTTCCTCAACTCATTACACTGATTTTTTAGAAAATCCAGCATACTGTCACCTCTGCATAGGCTGAATCAAGCAAAAAACCAATCTTCCTCCCCACCAAAAAACCCAAACCAAAAAACTTACAGGCATGAGTACAGCAGAAGATCCAGGCATGGTAGGGTTGGGCAGGGTGCCAGGCATAGAGGCAGGCATAGGCTGTCTTTGTCGGTTGTGTAGGTGCAGTAGCGAAGACAGAGAACCTGGGACAGGCCTAGGAGAAAAGGAAAGAAAGCTGTCACGGGCTATGGAGACCAAACAAGCCTTACCATGCCAGCCATTGCTAGGCACAGGCAACTCTAGACAAGCAGGCGCAGATAAGCCAATCCCACTTTTGTCCTCTCCCGCATAAATCAGCAGAACAGAAAGTTTTCAAGAAACAGATGAATCATCTTCCCTCTACTGTTTATCGGTTAAAGCACCAGTATATTTCACTGACAGGACATGAATGTAAATGTAACAGCCACTCTCAGGGTATGCACCTCTGCACCTTACAGTGGCCAGCAAAAGATTTCTACAGACAAAGCAGGAAAATTTCCTGGCATGCCACACCAGTGCATTGCTGTCAGTTCAGCCCTCAAGAACAAAAATATCTGGATGATAGCTTTGCAGACTATGACAGAAAAATAAACACTCTTAAATTAATTCTGAAATTTTACCACCTGTAAATAAACTACCCTGAAACGAGTATTTCATCTTGTTCTTGATATTCTCTCCTGTGAAACTCTACCAAGCCTTTGTTCCAAAGCAAGGTTCCTGATTTTACCAGTTAGCATGTCACCAGGGCACAGAAAATGGAAAAAAAAGGAAAGAAAATTAGCAAAATTGCATTCAGATTAAGTAGCTTGTAAAGGCAAAAAGTACGGACTATAAAAAAGCAGAATGAGTTATTTTGGCAAAAGGAGTTCAAAAGCTTTAGAAGGATTTTTTCTAAATACAGCACAGGGAAAAGAGTGCATGTGAGAAAGCAGGCCCACTCACAAAGAAGAAGAATCATAAAATTAATGGATTAAACAAAGCTGGGAGAACTCTTTGAAAATAGCCTTTAAGAATGTGGTCTTGGGAATTAGTTAAATTAATCATCTTTTTGTTTGTTTGTTTCTTTTTTGTTTTGAAGAAGGTATGAGTTGCTTGAAGTTTTCGGTAAATGTAACTGGTTACCTTTTCAAAAAGCATGAAAATAAGAAAACTTTCACATACAGTGCCTCAACAAACATTGCTAGTACAAGTCTGTACATTAAATTCTCACAGAGCAGGATGCTCTGTGGTATAGTAGGCGGTTTACACTGTTTATTAGGCAGGAGAGATACCCCTAAAGGTGAGAAGGACTGGAGAGAAGGGGGCATAGTCCGGTAGCTTGAAAAGCCTCTGCAGGGGGGAGCATGGAAAGAGTCTAAAGACGTTTGGAGCCTCTAAACATCAGCGTTGATTTTCAGCCTTGGCAGAAGCATCCTTTGTTTCAGTGACAAATCCACAGCTAAGCATGAAACCCTCAAAATCGAGCTGGGCTGGTCAGGGAAGCAGAGTCATAACGTCAGAGCTGCGAGGGGGAAGCTGCGAGCTGCTTTACTTCTTGCCGCTCCAATTTTAAGTGATACTGGCAATCATGAATACATACACCCCTCCTCTAACTTTAGCTGTCACTTCCATTTATCTAACAACAAGCAAAGAGGCCAAAGGCTGTGAGCAATGGGATTCACAGACCACCTGTATGGAGGACACCACATCCAGACTCCCAAAGCGGAGGTGCCTGTCTCATGGCAACACCAGCTTCTTCTGACCTTACCAGTCTCATTCTCTTCTGCCCAGAGCTCAAACCACCTAATCCCCTCTTCCCTAAAACTCCCCAGTATTTCCCATCCTTGGACTTTCAGTCCTTCAACCCTCCTCTCTTCAAACCTGTTCACCCCAGAAATATTCCTGTCCCAACAAATGTCACCTCAAAGTCCTGGTCCTGCCCACTGCCTTGTACCCAGACAGCCCTGCTCCTGCCACCCCTCTGCCCTCAGCTGCCCTCTTTAGCAGCTGCACATGACTGAACCCATCCTTTTGTCTTGGTTCTCCACGGAGAAGAAAAGCCTGTGTTTTGAAGGATGTTTTAAAAATCCTCCCAGACACATACAGTACTTATTCAGAAGGGGAAAAAAAGCCCCCAGAACAACAACAAATGTATCTCAGATACAGACAAGAAGCTCTTCCTATGCCTCCCTGGTTATCTGCTGATGGAGGAATATGACGTACTTCACATCTTCATACCCCCCCAAAGAAACTCAAGACAGTATCTCCCAAATATGTGGTGTAACCCCGTGAGAGGGTGCAAGAACTGCCCTGAGGGACCACGAATCAGCTTCTGGGATAGAGGACTCCATGGTCAGCTCAGCACAAGGCTAAGCCTGGGGAGCTGTAGAGGTGGTGTAAGTGGAATGGATGTAGTGCAGGAAAAATGAGCTCAGAAAATAAAGTACACAGCCCCTGACCCATCCTACTGTCCACTTAAAACACAGCTGCTCCACATACCAGCACTCATTCACACGAGGACTGACAAATCATTAGGACAGGGTCAAAACAGCACAAAAAGCAGATTCAGTGATCCTTTGAAAAGAAGAAAGCAAGGAGTTACCAGGCTGAATGTGAGGAGGAGAACAATCTCAGTTTGGTTTCCAGAGGCTGTGGTGAACCCCACAAGCAGAACCCACTTCCCACTGGCGCATCCTCACCAAAACTACCGCCCTGCAGAGCAGCAGGCAACAAGCTCAAACAGGTCTTCTCCATCTCGTACTTTAAAGTCTGTGTGACAGCCACCAGACGGAAGGGCTGAGACCCCCATGCTGGGGAGGCTGAGGAGCAGAACAGAGTGTGCTGCAGCCGCTGCCAGGGATGCACCTGGGGTTTCCTCTCAGGAGAGCGGGCAGGGAGGAGTGGGCAGGAAAGGAGANGCGGAGCTCTGCAGCCCTCTGGATTCACCGGCTTAGACACAGCCTATGGGAACTAACAGAAGCAATGCATTCAATAGAAATATCACTTGAGTCTTCAGTGGGACCAGAGTAAAACAAACCATGACAACAGCCCCTCCCCTTTATTCATTCTGAGACTGTCCCACATACAGACCCTTTGTACAATTCACCAGTTTCATAATAAGCTTAGGTGTTAGGCTGTTTGACAGAAACTTATTTTGGCCTGACCTCTGCAATTTGTGCAAGTGATTCTCAAGGGACTGCACAGTTTGAGTTTTGCTTATATGTTCCAGAGCCAAAAAAATTTCCAAAATTGCTTTAATGAGTTTGGGAATATGGGACTTGGGCAAAAGGGAATCATTGGTATTTATTAAAATGGCAAAGAAGCTTCCTTGCTGTCCCCAGTTTCACCTTTAATGCTGCTTCACTTTGGGGGTCTGCATACACTTTACACTTAGCTAGAGGAAAAAAAATCCTCAGTACTTCAGGTATTTTTTCTTGCTACACTCCTGATAGTCTGTTCCCAAGTGTGTTTTTGCAAAGAGGTGCAGAGCAGAGAAACCTTGTGCTTCAAGGCTGACCCTCTTTGTTGAAAAGTCTGCACTGCTCCTGCCACCAATAAAAGTGCTACATAATGCACACCAGATTCTGCTTCCCATTGGGGAAGCTGATACTGGCTAGTACTCACAGATACTTCTATTGCTTCCACATTGAAAACAGGTCACCGATTAGCACGTGCTCATGCACACTCACTTGCACAGAGTTCAGGGAATGTGTATGGCACAGGCAGAGATACTCAATTTGTCTAAGACACTTCTTCTCCTTCCAAGGACAACACAATCTCTTTTGTTGTTGCTTTCTATCCTCCAGCAAAGAAAGTCAGTGAGAGTTTATAATTGTTATTTTTAATGTTGGACACGTTGACTCTGCTCCTCTCTTTGTAAATGCTGAGGAGGTGCTGCCTGCAGCCTGTCAGTCAATATTGCTGACTGAGGATTTTAATTCCTTGGCACCTGTGTTGCTAAATAAATAGGGTTGTTGGGCAAACAGCCCACAAATAAAGGACAGATAAGATAGAGAACTGGCAAGCGCTCAACCTTGCCAAAAATCTGGCCATCTGTGGGTTTTTTCCCAAATTTAAGAATTTTCATTGTGTTCCAGCAGGAGCCTGGTGTTGGACACGATGGGGTCTCAGTCACCATTTGTACACTATCTCTTTGGGCATACGTGGCCTGGATGGATAGCGTTACGGTGGCTTAGTAAAATACCACACGTTAGCCAAGCTGCTGTAACTGACCACGTTGGCTCCCCTCCCGCTGCACGGTCGTGCTAACACCATGAGTCATTCTTACTAACATTTAAACAGATGGGCGGTACCCCGCTAAGCCATGGTGACTGGATCATGTTCCATCATATGACTCTACCCAACGATTACTGATAAATCCACTAATGTAATCAAATATCTATGATATATACTTTGCTATGTGCCTTCTTGATTAATACCATATTCTGTCTGCTATGATGCAACACCTACCTGACCCAGTTTTCTAGATTGTCTGATGACTAAACACTACATTTGTCTATTAAAAGACTAGTCTTCCCTTAACTTGTAGTCTTCACAGACAGTTTCTGCAGATGACAATTTGCTGCTGAGGTCTCATGAGATTAGGTTCATACTGACCTAAACCAACCAGGGCTACGTGCAGCTGGACTGATGCTATTTAAAGTATCACTGCAGTATGTTTTCTATTATGGTAAAGCACTCCGGGTCAGTGGGTCTTACTGTGACCTCTCTCCTGCTCCTCACTCTCCTGCATGTAGCATTCATGCAAGGTCAGCAAGAATACCTGCACCGCAACCCAGTTTGTTCTACTTTAGTTGGCTCTGGTATGGAAAAAGTAAAGCCGTAAGTATATGGAGTTGCACTGGAGCAAAGGAACTAATCTCTTGACTTTCTATGGCCTCCAGACCCAGCCAACTCACACAGGAGCAACCCACAGGTGGCTGGTTGTGCTGTGGCAATTTGCCACGTTGGGTCAGCATTGGCTCAGGGATTTCTGCACCACGTTCCAGTTACGCAACAGAGACTTGCCCAGACTTTCATCATTTTTATATATATGTGTATATATATACATATGTACATATATTTACTACAACAGTGCCTAGAAGCCTCGCTTTAAAACCTGTGGGTGAGGTCCTGCCCCAAGAAGCTTACAGACCAAGGATCAAATGAGGGAGGGTGAGTGGAAGCAATAGGGAGACATGAGTGAATAAGGCTGATGCTGTTATGATCAATGTAATGAAGAGCAACCACTGCATACCAGCAGCCTGGATCTTTTCAAGGTATGTCAGTGTGCGCATGTGGTTTGGATGGCTTTCAGGCTGAAGCACCCAAGTAGCCTACCATGCTGAGAATGAGCACAGTTGGCTACGATCTACACTCTGAATGTCTCATGGACAACGAGGTACTGTTGCAATTAAACTTTCATTGCTAAAAAGTAAGTTCACTGGAGCACGTGGTTCTACAGACCAGCTGCAAAACATTTCCAGAGCAGCTACTGAGGCCAGAATACCTGACCCAAGTGCTGTCCTTGGCCTTCAATACCTGAAAAATTCAGTCAGAGGGCAAAGACATGGAGGGGATGTTTTAACTTGAAAAAAGTGTACTGACTGGAGGGGTTGCCTCTCTGCTGGTCTGCTGTTGTTTGATCCACAGTGCCATTATTTAAGCCTATCAATCCAACTACAGCTTTCCCCATTTGTGGCCCAGTATTTGAGCTGCTCCTTCCCCCCAAAGAGTAGGGCAGTTCTGTCTAGTTTCAATTTATTCATTTGTCATTCAGAGGAGGAAAGAAAAAACAAACACAAAGGAAAGCAACAACAGAGCATCAGACAAGTACTTGGAATACCTCACATAGTTGCAGGGACCTCACCTGACCTGCTGTATCCCATGTTTAACAATGTTTTAATCACAGCATCACCCAAGAGCCAAGCTTTCAAAAAAGTGGGTGGTTTGTGTCGCCAGGTTTTTCAGAGAGCCAAACCATACTCAGGGAAAAAGAAAACTGGCACCTAAAATTAATGGCTCCCTGCCAACCTAGTAAAGATCCTTGTTTGTATTTCTCAGACAATCCAGACATCTGCATGATGTGGGTAGATTATTATTATCAGTAGCAGACATTTACACTGTGGTGGTGCCCAAAGGTCCCAGTCGGGACCGGGACCCCATTGAGCCTGGCACTGTACAAACACAGATAAGAGACAATTCTTACACAGTGTGCTTACAATCTAGAGACACAAAACAGATGAAAAGTAGAGGACGGAGCTAGAACACACAAGCAAATAAATATGCTAAAGAATTGGAGACAGTTTAGTGGCACTCCTCTGGTTTCTTTTTTGTTTCTTTGTATATTTTTTATTTAACTCATATGCTCAGAAATGACAGGATTGAGGAAGTTTGCAAGAGGAAGGGAGTAACTAACATTGAGACACAGAAAGGGCAATACTCTAGAGAGGGAAAATTGTGGCTCATAACTTAAGAGGATTTGGGGAGCATCCAGACAAAGCTATGCTTTCTGTAGAGATCTTTAAACAGAGTGTGCATATATTTTCATATATGTGTCACCTTAAGGTATTTTCCCAGTGTTGGACAAGAAGAGATTTCAGCCTGGGAAAGAGAAACTAGCTGATGGTAAAGACACTGGCAAAGTGAAAGTGATGCTTGACATTGTAATGAGAAACTGGAGGACTGAGATAAGATAAGGCTAAGCTGTGAACAGTCTTAAACACAAGAAGCTTGATTCAGAAGTGAAGGGAAAGCCCTTGTAAGTGTTTCAGGAGAGCTAGCACAATTAAGATAAGCTATACATTGGCACAGAGGTAGAAGAAATTCAGCAACAAGCATCACAAAAGGAGCAAGATGCAGCATACAGATGTGAAATGATACAAAGTCAAAAGCAAGCAGAGATGTTACTTCTCAATTCATATATCCCTTGATGTCACCTGAGAAGCTGTTCACTGGGAACACAGCAACTCCATCAGAAATGCATTCTTGCTCACTTGCTTTAATTCACAGGGACAGAACATCTAACTGAAGAGNGGTAAAGTTTCAAACGGAAAAAAAAAATCAGGCCAAAAAAAAAAAAAAGGACAGGGAATGGATATATGTACAATAAAATACTAGAAACGCCTCCAAAATTTGTTAAGAATTCTGTACTTTTCACCCGAGCTTGTAGGAAAAAAGCCCCACAAATCAGCAGCCCCACCACTGTAATGTATTTAGTGGGCCAAACTCTATTTAAAGATTTAGTCAATGATAAATCTTGCCTTTAGAAACTCCAGTTGTGCTAAAGCCACCTATATTTCCTGAACACATGTTTAAGGAACCTCTGCAAATTCAGCATAAGTACAAGGACCAGCAGGTCCTTGGAAGCCTCACAGAACCCATTAACATTTGCCTTTTGGCTCTTACAGGTCGTAGAAACTGCTGGTTTCAATCTTCCCTTCCCTCTAAAAATTTCACTGGGTCTTATTGCCTGACCCATTACAAGAAAAATACAAAAAGCTAGAATGGTTTCTCAGACTATAACCTCCTCAGAGATTTTATGTTCTGCACAGTGTTATGCACACAGCTGGAACTCACAAATGATACGTGGAGGATAATGGCATAGTTAAAGCAAAACAAGGAAACACTGCGAAAGGCAGGTTCAAGGGATTATAAAGAACTAGCCCATATAAAAACACATTCTTGTAATAAAATAAAAAAGTGGGATAAAAACAAAAAACTGCAGCATAAACATGATTTGATCATGAAAGCAAGCAACGATGTCAAACTGATATTCCACTGTCATCAGCTCAGACAGGAACAAGCTTCATTCTTCAGGAAAACACATGATTTTGCATCACCACAAATACAGGTGTATCAGTTGTCATTGAAGAAAAAAGGTAGCAATAATACACAAACATACCAAATGGCAGCTGACTTAAAACCAGGAATAATAACAGCAGTAAAGCTTACACAAACGTTTTCTAACATGTTCATTCTTTTTAAGGGTCGGGCTTAAGACTCCAGCCCGGCAAGCAAATTCAAGAAAACTTGAAAATTTAAGGCTCATTAAACAGCTGGAAAGAAACCTAAGCCCAGCATCCAGACAAAAGTGACAACTGAACACCAAGTAACTCTTCTGCCAGGTTTGTGCTACCTAAAGGTCCTGGAGTCTCCATTTGCTCAAGTGACTCCATTTGCAAACATGTTACAGCAGCGCAAATAGCTTTTATTTGACCTTTGCAACTTTGCATCTGAAAAGAATAGGAGGTTGCAAAAAGGATGGAGAAAAAGCTCCTTGCACTTTTGAAGGGCCGAGAGGGTATTTGGAGAGTTCTCCATGAGTACTCACTACCAAAAGATCCCTATACTGGAAATGTGGTAAAACAAATTTCTGAAAATTCTATTTACCCTTATTATTTGGACTCGTGCAATTTAATAGAAATACTAAGATAAAAGAGCTTTGTAAACCCCGTTTTATAGTAAAACTGAAAAAAAGAATCTTTTTGAAGTGATTTATTTTTCCTTTTTTTTTTGTTCTTTTTTTTTTTTTAACTTCCCAAACAAAGCAGAAGTTTGTCTCTGAAAATAAGACGGTGAATTACAGCAAAGTCATGAAAACAAAGAACCAACAGTTTCTCCAGTGCAGGCTTGTTACCATGAGCTAATAATTCCAGACTTTAAGCAAGCTGAGCCTCTTTTTTAATAACTGCATGCCTCTAGGCAAAGTATTTCTACTAAAAATTATTGAGGCATGGAACAAGGCAAGGTGTGTGAGCTAATGTTGGATTGTTCAGTTACTAAACCAACTCCTATAGCAATGAGCCTGCTCTGAACTGACAGCTTATTTCTCTGTATACACTTGTATAAACACACTGCTTAAGGTCGAAATCTGTGTAAACTTTCTTTTCAATTAAAATGTCAAAGATGACAGCACATGTTTTCACTGTCCTCCAGAGGATGATGGATGCTGCGGCAGCAGTTTCATGCCCCTGTGTTTCGGAGATGTTTGCCTGCCTGCATGTCTAAGAAAGATGTACTTGCTGATCTTCTCATATGCCTGCAGGCACAGGACTGCTATGGAGACCTTATGCTTCAGATGGCTTAACATCTCTTGACTTTTTCTTCCTCAGCGTCCCCTCATCTGCCCCCACACCCAGTGTTGTAAAAGTTAGAGCAGGAAGGTTATGGTGCCCAAGGAGGTTAGAAAAAGGGTCCTGAATTAAAACACCAGATTGCTACTTAAGCAACAGGCCTTAAATCCCAGGCTTGTTTCTACCATGGCCAATTCACTTCAAGCACCTAACTTCGGTCCCCACAGAAACACAGTTGCTGTGGTAGTCAACAGAAAGACACAGTGCACCCCAAAAGGAGAATCCAGCAATTTTCTCCCCCAAAATTGGATGAATCTGAATCTTTAAATTTCTTCAGCTCCAAGCTCATGGATGTGTGAAAATGAGTAAAACTTTATCCATCAGTTTCTCATTCATTTTCCTCAGCCCAGGGCTTGTACAAAGCTGAAGACAGTAGCTCCAAATGTTGCTGGGTGTCAAGACCATGTGGCAATAACACTCATAGCACATGTAGCCATAATGCTACAGTTGTACCTGTAGCATTGATTTGGTCACAATTTTGCCGGAAAAAGACTGACTAATGAAAACAGTCTCGGTGAGAGAAAAACACTCCAGCATCTGCCACTAGCAGATTTAGTCTGTCTAAAGTTGACAAGACACAACTGTGCTGTATGCACTAAGGAAAGCAGAGTTTGCCCACAGTCACTAGTGAGGAAAACAAGTAGGTATATACATGTGAGATGATTTATTTACTGAGATCTGAACTCTACCCTCAAGACCAAAAATACTATAAAAGTAACACATACTGTAGAAATCTTTAAAAAAAAGACATTATTTAAGAAAATATAAACATGCTTTCTTAAAAAAAATACCAAGTAAGTAAAATAGAAAATTAGAAGCTTGGAAAAGTCTCAGATGCGATAGGAGATCAGTGGCAGACCAAAATCCAACTCTTAAGCTCCTTGCTTCCCTAGCACTTCTGCCATCAGCACATGCTCCTGCGGTGCCAAGCTCTCTCTACAGTTCAGAGAAAAGTTAGCACTTGTGCGTGGCCCACCACAGTCACGGCCCCAAATATGCTCAGTGTCTCAAAGCTGCTGGTTGTTTCAGTGGGTGGCAGTGGGGGAGGAGGGAGAGGAGTACGTACATTAGGGTGTGCTCCCAATTATCTGTTTAGCAAGTCACCTCCAGGTGTAAAAATATCTTAGAGCTGTCAAATAGCTGTATATCTTCAGTGACCCTATTCCCACCTCCAAGCCACTTCACTGATTCCTTTCAAACTTCCATAAAGATCAAAATGAATATATGCCATTTCCTGGGAGGAACCTTTGCACGCGCTTCATCTCTTAAACATGCTAAAAATCCCAACTGACAGCTGTATTAGTACAAATGATGAGAAGCACGGGGAAGAGGTGAATCTCAAGGCAGAAAGAACAAAGTCGTGGAGAACTGCTGCAGCTGTACTTCAGCAGCGATCAGCTCCAAGCCAGCATTGTGTGCTCTCGTTATTTAAAGAGCTCACATTGGCTTCTCTGCCTACATCTCAATGGGAGTTACCACAGATTCAGAGCATCAGTCCAGCAAACAGGAATCCCAAACTCATCTACAACATTTTTTACATAGCTAAGGCAAATTTCACTTAAGAGTGGAAATCATGTTAGCTGCTATTTGCTAACAAAGTCCCCCAGAAGAGTCCCCCTGAACGGCGTGCTCCAGAAATGACCCACGGCAATGACAGAAGCACTACAGGTAATGGCTGCTGGAGATCTCAGACACTTAGATGCTGACACAGGCCAGCAAAAGTTTCCAGCAGCATGCAACGGGAAGAAGTGATAGCTAGTAAAAGCCACTGTCCACTCATGTGCAACCACAGACGCATGGGAAAATTTCTCTCCCTACGCATGCATGCACACTAAGACAGACAGCAAAAAAAGAGCAGGCATTGAAAAAAGGTTATTTTATTCTTGCAAAGAAGTGTATATTGTCATTGTAATTTCCAGTCACTATCCATGCCCACTCCCTCCCTTTTAAGTACTGGTTCGAGCATGAACCTGAAGCTAATTTTGAGGTTGGAGTTCATTTGTTTTCACATCGATGCAATTAATTTCCACTGGAAAATGCATCTCAGGCATTCAATCAAAATAGGCCTAAAATAATTCTGGAAAGCTCATCTGTCTCCAATCTATGTAATGTTTTAAAAATTGGATGCATGCCCTGCAATAACATTGCACTTCACAAAGCTTAAAGCTCTAAATTTGAGGGTATCAGTTACATTGAAACTGCAGTAAATTAAAACATCCAGTCTCTGGTTTGCATTGATTTATAAATATCGACAAAACTACTATTGCAGTCATTACCACTTTGGGTGCTCCAAGTTGAATTTTCAACAGTTCAGGGTTATTTTCATTCTTATTGTGGCTACAGTAGCCTTTCAAGTCATAGATCAAATTCCAGATAACATGTAAATCTTAAATCTTAGTTTTAAAAATATGCATACAAACCAGCCAATATTTATAATAAAAAGCAGCAAGTCTAAGTGGTCAGTAACATCAGATACCAAGCACATTTTTTTTAGACTCTCCAGCTTAAAGCAGAAGGGCTACTTACTATTATGAAATGTTTTAAATAGAAGCACGTGGAAATGGGATAAAATATGAAAAGGCAAGTATCTCTAGTTTTTTTACAGGGAATTTTCTGTTCTCTTTTGAATCATTCTCTGGAATGAGAGAATCAGAAGCATATTCAAAACTTCTCCTAAAGAGCTTTGCACATTAGTCTACCTGGTGACCTTCAAAATGTGCTTGTTTATGAACAAAATATTGCTGAGGAAATATAAACCTCAAAAATAAAGAGAGCTCACAAGCTGTAACCAAGTTAACACAATAATTGGAGAAAACAATAAGAAGCATGAACATATCAACAGCAATAGAGCCAATTCTCAATGGTGTACAGCATGCAGCTTTGCCAAAGACAATGGATTTAAACCAACTGGGAATCTCACTCATACGCACACATGCACGCACACTCCATAAACACACAGTATATAACATGCATTACATCTAGTTGTAAAACAAGCTTTGACAGTGATCTATGTCTTATGCTTCAAAAGAAAACAAAAATCCCCACCTTACACCTTGACATCTGTGGACTACTACCGAGTAATTTCTCCTGACCCCTGGTGGTGATTAGCTTACGAAGTGAAGCAGGAGGATCACCATAATATTCACAGCATTCCAACTGAAAGCACTGGCCAAATTCTGCCCTTGCTGCTCTTCTTGATACCATCACTGAAGCCAATATGCTGGTGTGCAACCCAGCTTTCCTCTGTTCTTTCATTCATCTTATTTTCCCTGTGCAGCACGTACAGTACAGTCGAGAAAGACAAGGAGAGGTTGATCCTACCATGGCAGATGTTCTTTTGGGCATGATGCTCTTGCCATTGAAGTTCACAGGAGTGCTGCTAATACAGTCATTTAGAACAGGATCAGACCCATAAAAATGTATGACACCTATGAAGATACTTTCCTAAATTATACCCTGACATGCTGACTTATGCATGTTAATGATATACTACATTGCACTAAGAAAAAAAGTTTATTTTACATCTTTACTTTCGAATTTGTACTGATGTTTCTGGTTTAGTGTTTCACAGCTGTTTGGGTATTTTTTAATCTTATTTTTGTCTTTAGAGACACGTAGTCTTAGGAGGAAACATCCTCCCAAACCAGAACTTTGTGTTGAAGATTAAGACAGCGTCCACTGCACCAATTTAGAGTAAAAGGCTTAATGGTCAGTAGGCAGTCATGCAAAAGCTCAGGTCATCCTGTCAACTTCCAAGAGTCTGCAGTATGAACTAACACACCGTTAATTTTTTTTTTCTGATTAATTATTTCATGTCTTTAACATGAACTGCAAGTGTTCACGCCTACTCCATGAATAGTTTTGGTTTGCGCTGTTTCTTTTTTCCTCCACTTTCCCTTTGAGAACTGCCACTGAAGCAGTGCTTTAGCTAGAAAGCTGCCATGCCAGGGGAAGTAATATAGCAGCATTATGATCAGCAGGGTCAACTACTGAATTAGGTGCATTTTGAAACTCTGAGGATACTGGATAACTTTAAGATTTTGCGCCTCACAGTTTTCAGCATTACAATTCAGCAAGGAGGAATCATCTTTGCATAAAATAGTTTAAAAAGACCAAGCTGACCAGGCTAGAAGGACCTCTGTAGCTGCATTTGCACAGTTGAAGTAATGACACTCACCTAGACACGGCCTGAGTCTGCTGTAACATGCAGGTCTGAAAAGAGCCCTTCCAGGAACACGAGCGTTGTTTCAACTCACGCTGACTGCCCAATGCTGCAAAACCGAACTCCAAATTACCACTTTTCAGTGAAGTGCCACTACAGCCATTGGAATCAACGGCAACATTTGCATTAAGAGTTTCCAGATTTAAACTGTGGGAACGAGTACCCTGGAGTTGTCAGTCGAAGGCCTCTGACAATGTAATTTGTTTCTGCTGCTGGCCTGACACAGTCAGAGCATGCTGACATTCAAGAAACATTAGTTGGTTTTGTTTTGTTCTGTTTTTTCTTTTTTTAAACTGTTTGCTTGGAGCTGTTTGGAGGGCAGAGGAAAGGGACTGTCAGCTTAGGAAGGGGAAGAGACAGAAGAGGGAGACTGGAAAGGAGATGTGCCCTTTTCTAGATGTTTCCTATAATAAGCAAAGTGTTTGTCACACACATAGCGGAGACATGCTGATACGGTGCAGGTGAACATGTAAAAAAATGTTAACTTTACCTAAACAATGAAGTGGCAGCTCCGTTCAGTTTACAATAACATCAGATCTATTTGATTTGGCCCACAGGGAGCCAGACATTTGACTGATCTGGTTAAAATATCTCAACAGTCACATAAATAGGCCCAGTCAAAGCCTGTTGCATCACCTGCACTTATTTTTTACTGTTAATATTTAGCAATGGAAGAAAGATACGGAACTGTGCTCTATACACTTGCCATCTCCAACAGTATGATCTCAGCTCAGAGAGCAGCAGGAATTTGCACAGCAGTGAGTATGGCTGATTTCCAGGGGTCGGAAGCCATGGCTTACTCACTCCGCTCTGCATTTTCTGTTGTTCTGTTTCTTTTTTTTTTTAAAGGAAAGGCAAATATGATGAATGTAAAGAATAATGGCAAGGTCTGATTGCAGGCCAGCATGTTTTGGGGATTTTTCCCCCTGGTCCCTCTATTTTGTGAAGCACAGATTTAGCCCCGGTATTAGCCTACCAGGTAACAAGCCCTTAAAATGGCTCATACATAAAATTTGATGAGAAACTGAATGTTTAGGAATAATGATTCAGATGTGTATCTTTTAGACCCACATGGAAATCTGCCTTTACCTTTTTCTCTATAGCAACAAACCGTCTGAATCAACAATACTACACCTCGTATAAATCTGGCCTAGTCTATGTAGGATATGTAACAAGGTAATCTGTGGCTTAAGAGAAGAAATGCAGCAGTATATATGCAAGAGACTTTGCATTTGGCAGACACATACAACCAGCTGTTTGTTCTTTAGCTTGTGGCTATACATCTACTGGGACATCCCCCACCCCTGTAAACCTTGCTTAGCTCCTGGTCTTATTTCCACTGTAGATTTAACCCTAAACCATGGATAAGCGTAGTGTTTAGGGTTTAAAGTTGTGTCATTTAGTATCATTTCTTACATTGCCATACATTATAATGAGCTTCTTTTTCACAGGGGACGTGGGATCTGACTTTAATTTGTGGTAGGGTTATGGTCACAATAAATGTCTATTTCAGATATTCATGAGAAGTCTCTAATGCAAATGGAAATAGAAAGTGGCTGTTTTCTTGTAGTTTCAAAGCCATGTATGTAAAACACACAATACAGATCTATTCCACATGCAAACCCATTATCGATCCACCATTGCGCCCTGGCTCCTGCCCTGGCAGAAGGCACCCCCATGCTGAACAATCTCAGCAGGTTTTATAGCTTGCATAATAAAAGAACAGGTTATGAAATCATTAGCACCTCAGCTGAGGCTGCCACAGGGGTGCCCCTCTGTGTTCGCTGTGAAATGTTTCTTTGGCAGCTGCATCTTAGAAGCATATTTGGATGTCGTTGCTTCAGTATCGCGACATGGAGTGGTAAGTAAATCAGTATTTCATGTTCTGAACTTAAGTGCGGGGGGTGGAAGTCTCTCTGGTCCACCTCTTGGCTAATTCTCTCCATTTACACATGCCTAATTCTAGGCATGAAGACCTCTAGGAAGCCCAGATATCTATAATCAAACTCCCAGCCCTACGCAGCCAGCGCTGCCAAGGACCTGGGCCATGCCTAGGGAGGCTTGAAGAGACTTCAGCTTTGTCCAACACCACACGTTCCAGCTCTCCTCGTCCCGCGGGCAGCCACTGCTAGCAGTGCTTCAGAGCAGCCCAAACGCAGGTGAAGGCTGCCCTCCCCTTGGCTGAAGTCCTGCCTTGGGGTACAACGCACAGCCCGTTGGCACTATCTCCTCCATAAATGCAAGCTCAGGTGAAACTGTGTCAGTTCAAGCAGCTGAAGCTAAACTTGCTTGCCCCTCCACAGGAGAATCCATGTCCCCAACAGAAAGAAACAAAATCCACTGCTGGTCACTAAGCAAAGCATCTAGGGCCCTTTGGATGTTCCTTATTCCAGTCCTGAGACCCTTCTTGCAAGGTTCAGAATATTTGTGAACCTTGCCCTTGCAAATGAGCAAGGCAGCACAACCATGATCTGGCTTGAGGACAATTGGTGGCCCTAAATATCTAAGAGTCTGAATCTAACAAAAGGGAAAGGTTGTGCAACCTGAAGGAAAGCACTAGCACCAGGTGGGGAGGGGAACTTGGTGGAGCAAGTGAAATTTTACTGACTTGAGTCACCCAGAGATCTGGTCCACTGGTATCTGCATAACTGAATTCAATCAGTTTTACCAACTGCATGAGATAACGCACCCAAAGAAAGACCTGTGTCAGGTTCCTGAGCATTAAGTAAAGCTAGCTTGTGTTGCTGTCTTTCTGAATCAATGCAATGCACTGGGTCATGATTTAAGTAATTGAGGTGCTGCGGCTTTTTAAAGCAGCGTAAGTAAATAGCTAAGCTTGATGTGATATAAAAAGCACCACAACAGAAAGGAGAACTTAATGTAGTAATGAAAATCACTTACCCTTAATCATCCCTGAGACAGTGTTTTTACAACGCTACTTGATTTATTCAACTAGCAAACATGCCTCCTTTGACTTTTCTAATAACAGGCAATCTTGGCCATGCTTGTTGGGATTTGAGTTTGTTTTTTTTAATCATCATCCCAAGTGCATTATTTAAATGTCTTTGATGCCTTTTCTGTAAAAGAATTTGCTAAGCAGTAAATCATATTTATTTGCAAAGAAGACCAAAAAAATCCCAAACAACCCAAAACATTACTAGGAAAGTTTGCAAAAATAAGAGGTTTGGTCACAGGTGTGTAACCAATGTTGCACATTTCTAGAGCACATTATTGCTTAAAGACTTACTGAAGCCCACATTCATTGCTGCTGACAAGCATGCCACTTAGTGTACAAGACTGTATGAAACGTTGTTTGCTGCGTGATTTACGATGGTGCCCTTACACTAAATAGGAAGGACTGTAAACGACCTGTGCTCTGCTGAGCAGCTCCATGCTTCCTCTCACATGGAAGGGCCTCAGCTTTTGGAAAAGCTGGACAATTTCTCAAGTGAGTACACTCTTGTGACACTGAGGCTAGCCAGACCACAAACTATTTTATTATGTTGTGCAAAAACCTATGTGCAAAAACCCCCTCTTTAATTAAGATAGAGCAACCAGCACTGTGGTTGTAATTACCTTGGACTGCTTTACCCACAGGCATAATGAAATAAAATTGGGCCCTCTATATTTTTGTTTTTTAAACTAAGTAAACCCAAATTAATTTATTCAACTCAAACCAGACAGGTTTCTCTTTAAAAGGAAGGCATATATGGTTGGAGGGGCTGGTGTAGGAGGCAGAATGACATGCAATGATGACTGTGAACTGCAAACTGCTAGCAAAACATTTGGCTTGCCGTTGGTCCGCGGCCAGTATTTTCCTTTGTTAATGAATCCCACATCTTTTCTAAGTTAAGCATTTTTTCTTCCCCCCCTTCATTTTATTTGATACATATTTTAAATATTTTTGTTTTTATGACGTCATGGAACATGATACAGCCCCCTCCTAACCCCGAATATGAGAAAATCCATTAAAATTTTGACATTAGGAGCTATGATATAAACATATGGTTCAAATGCTCACACTTCTTCTTTTTTAAGCAACATATCAGGGAGCAGCGCAAAGAGAAATAACCAAATGAGAACTCCACATTACTGGGTAAAAATTATACCAACTGAAAGTGTGTCACCTACTCAGCAAACACAAAAAACCCTGCAAATTTGGCAGGTTTTGACAGACTTCCTCTTAGACTTAGGATTACATATTTTTCATTTGTGTTCTTTTCTGAGGAAAATGTCCATTAAAAAAAAAGCCATCCTGAATGCTGTGTTTAATACATTTTGACTCACCCAAAGGACCTTCATTTTATGACTTAAAGAACGCAACCTTAAAATGGAGTTTTATGGGCTTCCTCATTAACTTCTGACTCTTCCCTGAACAAAATAGAAGAAAAAATAATTGAGAAGTTTCCCATCAGAACAAAAACATGATTTTCAAATGCAATGATCATTTTGGGCATCCAGTCACAGCTGCCCTACTACCAGTCTACAGGACTGTGTGACAACAAAAACCCTTCCAGCTCCCTTTGGTATTTCAAATCATCAAAACCCCGGACAGACAAAATGGTAAGTCACTGAAACTCCAGGGAACACAGGCACCAGACGGAAGATTTATCTCTCGGTCACTACATACAAGGTTCCCACTGAAGCAAAAAGAAGCTCTTTGCCAGAGGTGTTACAGGCAGCTTAAAGTGGAGAGTTATTTTTAACCTGTCACTGGCGAGAAAACAAGTTTTTTCAATCATCTTCTATGGACATCTAGTCTCCAATCCTGCAAGCATCTAGCTACATGAATTTACATGCCCTCCTTTAATACTCTTGAGTTTTACAAACCTTGCAAGATTTCTTCAGCCACTGTAACTCGTAGCTAGTTCTACCGATGGCAGAGATGATGAAAGTACAGCACAGAGCATTGCTGGCCCTGCAACCCACACTGGGTGAGGACAAAGATATGCTGGAAAAAATTAAGTTGCAAAAGCCTTTTCTGCACCAGCCCCCTTACTTTTCACAGCATGAATGGTGCCATGCTCATATTAGAAATGATGAAAAGCTTTTTCTAGAGGCTCCTAATACCAACTCAAACTCAAAGTTATATGTGGATGGAGACTTCAATTATCTATAGAGTATAGGCAAATTAAATAGACTCTCTCTATTGCAGTGAATTCACTTGCATTGTAACTGACATGATTTATGCAGAAAATTGCAGCCAAGCTCAAAAGCTAGAGCTGGACTTTTTTTTTTCCCAAACAGAAAATTTACCAAAAGCAGCACTTTCAGATTAACAAAAGTTATTAAGTTCACCAATAAATTACATTTAATAAATTTTGTAAGTGGAGAAGAATAGATATTTGGAAATGCAGAGGTTTTTGACATTTCTAAATGTTCCAGTTTGAAATGCCATATTAATTTCGAAATTTACGTAGTTCATTTTAAAGAGTTAATTTTCTTGTAAACCTGAAAAGTTCTTTGCTCTTTTTTATTTGCACAGAATACTTAAGAAATTAAATCATATTGAGTTAACCTAAATTATTATTTTTCATTTAGTTCTCTAAGTCAACCTAAATTATTATTTTTCATTTCAGTCACTAAGTCAACAAGTTTATTATTCAGATAGAACTAGTTGCTGTTACAGCTCACCTGCCACAAGCACACCAATGACACAAAAGAAACCTTAAATCTGTCAGTTTTTCTTCATTTCCTGCTCTATTAAAAACAACCTAATATTCCAACTCATTCCTCTCTTTTACATCTTGTCTTCTAGATTTTTCCTAACTGATTTTAGCAGCTACTTAGAAACCTGAACATCAATATTGATGTATTAATAAAAAACAGAACTAACACTGGTATTTTCAAAACTACCTTACTTAAAGACTGATTAGATTCATTAATAAATTAACCAGGCAGGAATGCTGTTTTCAAGGCAAAAGGAAAATAGCATATTCTACAGGAAAGTATGGGACTTTCTGTTTTGTTTTCCGAGGGGATTAGCTCTTCCAGCCAGGAAGTTTTTACTACACATCCAGATTCAGTGATTTGCTCCTGGTTCGACAGGGGCACAAGATCATTTTTGACATTTACCGAAG
Source organism: Pandion haliaetus (assembly GCA_013401275.1). Taxonomy (NCBI): domain Eukaryota; kingdom Metazoa; phylum Chordata; class Aves; order Accipitriformes; family Pandionidae; genus Pandion; species Pandion haliaetus. Next base: position 101,817 of record VYZV01003257.1, on the reverse strand, counting down.
CGTCAGGCACAGCACTTTAAAAGGACAAAGCTTGTCTTGATTACAAGAAAAGAGGATGCAAACAAGGTGAATGCATGACAGTAAGGAATGTGCCAGCGGTGTAGTGAGAGCCAGGCTGTATGCTCTAGGACTGCACTTTTTGAAACCACATAAATATGAACAATATCCTTCCCTAAGCCTTTTAGCTCAAGACGAATATAACATTGAGTCAGCGTCACTGCACAGGCTTTTGTCAGTGAAAACTCATGTTCAGTGACTGTTCCTCAGTCTTTACGTTATAGTCCATAATAAATTATTAATTTTGCAATAGTAAAATAACTGAGCATGCAGAAGGGCAGGACAGAGTTTACGTGATATTAGTGACAGCATATTGGATAGTCATTAGTTAATGGACAAATATGAACACAGTATAAGGTATACAGGGAGTTCATTGCAAAAAGGCATTAATGTGCCATTACTTTTATAGTGGGAACAGCTTTTGCTAGCTAAGTTCCTGTAAAATGTACTTTTGAGCTTACAGGGATATTAGCAAATGGATCCCTCACATGGTGATGGACAAAGCTTGTCTCCTAGTTTTGCAAAACAAGCTGAAAACTACCACGAAGGCCCAGAAGTTTTGTTTATGGTTTAATTCCCCTGTTTTTGTAAAAAGAAAAAGGGAAAAAACGCAAAGTACTTTAAACAGCTGACTGGTTTGGAAATACCTCAGAGAGGGATTTTCTCATAGCGTTTTAGAATTCTCTTACAATTCTTGACTATAAGCAGAAAATACAGATCCTTAGTCCAGCAGGGAACAGGACTTCATTCAGCTGTTTATAACTGAAAAGCTGTTTGGCTTCATTTTGGCTCACATTTCTGCCGAAAATGGCTGGTTGTCAGGATTCCTGTTTTATCTTTGCAGGTTTATCAGGCATCTCCTAAAACTTAGGTGACTGTCACTTACAGCCTGGTGGGAAAGCTAGGAAACAAAGCACCTTGAAGCGTAATTCATTCTCACCTCAGTAGCAGCAATTGAGAGTCCACAGTTACACCTCTTATATGAGGTGCACACGTTCTTTACTTCTTAAAACAAGGTGGACACAAGCAGGCACAGGATATGTTTGAGATGATGTTATGTTCTTATCTTGCCATTTGCTTTTCTTACTGCTCTTTCCTCATCAAAATTCTTAGCCAGTGGTGCCATCATTGCCCAGTGCAGGACCAGAGGACAGCTGCAGTCAGAAGGCAACTCTGAAGGTCACCTTGTCCAACCTCCTGCTCCAAGCAGGGCTAAATGCAGTATCAGAGCAGGCTGCTGGGGGCCTTTTCTAGACAAAGTGTGAAAATCTCCAGCAAGGGAGACTGCACCACAGCTCTGCAGCCTGTTGCTGGGCCTTGCCACGCTCCTCCTGTGGGAGCCTTTTTTTCTTTGGTCCCACAGGAATTTCTCTTGCTGAAACTTGTGACTGTTGTCTTTTGTCTTCACGCTGCAACGTGGGGCAGACCCTGCCTCCTCTGTAACTACCCTATAAGTAGCCGAACGCTGCAATTAGAACCCCTGTTAGCCATCTCTTCCCAGGCTAAACAAACCGAGTTCCCCTACTCTCTGCTTCTCCTGATACTCTCTCCCTTCAACCCAGGGAAGATGTCCGTAATGGCATCTGTCCTCCGTGCAACTCACCCACCTTCCTCTGCTGCAGTGCCACAAGTCTTTGCAGGCTCACCCAGGAACATGTGCACAGTTTTGGGGTGCCCATTTGCTTGGAATTATTTAATAGTCCAAACAGATTTCACCCTAAACCGCCCAAGACTTCGGCTGGGTGCAGAGATTTTTTTATTCTCCCCGCAACAGAGAAGATCTTTCCAAGTCCTCTGGGGATTGTTTGGACAAACCCAAATATCTGACCCTGAGCCAATCAGTTAATTATTATATCTAGCGTTTGTCCTATTTGATAATTACCGTGTGCAACAGACACATGCCAATGCAGATGTGCTGCCGAAATCCAGCACTCCTGTGCTCAGTGCCACATGGGGAAGCAGCAGACTCATACCCTTCCTACATCCAGCTCAATCCATACACTTCAAAAAGTCCTCTTACTGGAGCACTGCTTCTTTAAAACAAGTCTCCATGAGAAAAAGAACTATCTTTTAAGGAAAAAGAAAGAGACTAATATTAGAGTTGCTGCTGGCTATGCTATCAGTCAAGAACTTGTCCCGGGCACCAGGTGAGACCAAAGTTTAAAACTGTGGAATGTAGCATGTGCAATTGCCAGAATATAATTGCCTGTTTTATCATTTGCTATTCTTCACACTTTCTGGGCATTTTCCCACAGAAATTAATCAGAAGTAACAGATCATTTAAAAGAGACACTGGCCATCAAACAGAAAATAAAATGTACAAAGCTTAATCATCTTTCAGTGTATAGCAAATGAGAAACTGTTACTCTTCTTCAAGACCTTTTTTAAGTAAAAAAAAAAATATTTCTCAGTAAAAACAATTATCAATTTGGAAGGGAAAGCATTTTCCCTTGAAACAATTCCCACTTTCCCTTGAAACAATTGTTATTTCTCAAAAGCTCAAATTTTAACAATTATTGAACCTTGTTGGAAACTTTTCAACCACCCACATTTCACTTTTCTAAATAGATGTTTATAAATCCATGCTTTCCCAACTAACTCTATACTAATTTTTTTTTCTGTAATGTTCATTTATTTCCTTATTATATTTTTATAAATGTTGCTGGTAAGGTTTTGTACTTTTCCTGAAGTATGCTGCAGCTCTTTCATAGTGCACTACAAAGACTTGTCAAAATAGTTTAAACTAAACTAAGAAATGGCTAGATTAATTACTAAAAGGGAATTTGCAATATATTGTTTGTTCATTCAACATATTACAATGTCTACTGAATTGAAGTAGCCGCATCAGGTTTAGCTCTGAATGGAAAGAGTTCTATACTGCACAAGATTAGCAAGTAAAAAGCCAAACAAAACACTGATGCACAGCAATGTCCCCCTTTAACTGTTATTTAAATTTTTGCCCATGATTTGATTTCTCATTCCGCAAAAACTTGAAGTTGGAGGCAGAGCTGAGGGGTGCTAATATAGTTTCAATTTCAAAAAGAAAGAAACTGTCATTCAAATGTATACCTAAATCACCACCTTAAGTCATGCAACTTGGAATCTAATTCATGTGATAAATTCTTTGTGATAGGATTGCTTAGGAATAACAGAAATTAATTTTGCCTTGCAGCCTCAAATATATTTGGGGTACAACACACACTATATACACATACAGATCCATGCATACAAAGATTTCTGTACTAATCTGCACTTTGTGCAACACATCCCTGTTTCATACAAATGGCCACAGGAGATATTTGTCAACACTGGATTCCAATGGCAAGGAATCTGTTGGTTCAGGTAATCCGTAAACTGAACCTTAATTTAGTCTTTATTTTGATTTTTCAGCCAATCTTATTTCTATGTGATTTTACAAAAGAAACTCACTTATTCAAAGTATGTCAGGATACTAAGAAGTATTCAGAGCAATGAGAATTCCTGCAGTTCTGTAAGTGACAGTACCAGAGAGATACAGCTCACATCCTTAGCTGGAGTGAAAGAAAAGTTCACTGCAATCTGGAAACCAAATGACAATAAAGAACACAGTACTGGAACCTTTTTTTACATGATACTGAGTGCCCTTAAATGGAGGTCAAGGGAGGATCTGGTCTAGTAATTTTTTTCTGTTCTGGTTTTTAAGACTCTGTTTGGAAAAAACTAGCTCATGTTAAAACTGACATATAAAATTACTGGTGCTGATGGGCTTTTCCAGTGTCGTAAAACATTCTACTGGTATTACTTTTGACAGGGCTTGTGATAACTCACATATTTGGCATTTAGAGAAAACATAGTGAACTTTTATTATTATTATTATTTTGCTGCTGCTAATGGGCATAGATTCATTATCTCCAGAAAATAGCACCCATCCGAACCACGTTGCCCATATTCTTTATGGTCATGGAGCATCACAAGAGCTGTAGAAATTGGTAGTAAACCCCTCCATCTTGTTATTTATATAAACACATCTTGTATTCATATTAATAAAGAGCTTTAATACATTTGACTAATGGCTGCGATTCGCAAAACATCCTGTGATGCTCTTGAATGAAAGATATCATGTTAAAATAAAGACCACCACACAAATACAGCTTTTGCCTATCTGAGAGACTATAGTTCTCACCCTCAACTAGTCTTTTCACCAAGACAATAGCTGGTTTTATTATAATGTGCAGAAATCTTTCAGTAAATTAAAAGTTGGATGTTTTCAGTAGAGTTATTAATTTTAACATAGGAAGCTGATGCTACAAGGAAACATCAGGACATAAAATAAAGAATGGAAGTGGGGATGGAATAAACAGTGTTCTGTTAAGTAAATTATACTTTCCTGGCTCTGTCAGGATCCAAAAGCCCTAAAAAGCAAAATGTGTGTCACTGGGGATGAAAAATAATTAATGCTATTTGACAATGAAGGCCTTAAAAATGTGTTTGGAGGAAGTGGAGAGGGAAGATGGCAAGCACCACCACACAGAAATTCCATGCCACATTTGAAAACAAACACAAGCACCCACGTAGAGAGGAAATCACCCGTTAATAGGGATCCAAGGTTCATCAGTCCCTGGGATCACTGTGGCTGAACAAGCAGTTTTTCAGGAGGGCACATCCCAAAGCTAGAGATGTTGAAAAATATGTGGGCGCTGAAAGGAATTAAAAGAGGATAGTCTTACGGATTTTATCCACAGCCCATCAAGGCAGCACTCCCATTCACTGCAATAAGCTTTGGATCAGGTTCAACATGCAAACGTAGTCCTCCCTCACTAGAATTGGCTGGTCACGTCGGAAACTGTTTGGGCAAGGTACCCCACCCATAAACAGAGCACTTGGGGAGAGAATGGTAGTAAGCAACAAATAATTTGTCTCTTTGCCAAGATTAGGGGTTGTGTCTCCTACTCGTTCACCCTCTGAGACAATAAAATGAGGGCTATAGTAAGGTAATATCTCTGAAGAAATCTAAGAAGGAATGCCACATGAATGAGAAGCAAGAGGATAAGGGTTCCTTCAATTCTGATGTCTAAAGTGGAATACGTGAGTAAGCCATGGGGTACAGAAACCCACTAGCAGACGGATGCAGCATTTCCATCAGCTCTTCTCTCTGGGATCATGAAAGTAGGAAGAGGAATAGAAAGGAAATACAAATCTGAGTGTGGAAACAGAGTTCCACTATGGGAATTGCCACATCAGCTAGGTGGAAGACAGATACGCAAGTCCATTTGCAGGAGAAAGAGAGCATAAACACAGTTAAGTGGATATTAATGAATGCTAAACAAGGATGGCAAGCCTACTCTGAACTTACAAATCACATCCGCATTAATACCAAATGAGTTCATTAAGATTAACATTATTATGATGAGTATCAAAGGGATTAAAAGAGATTATGGCAAATAAGAGAGTCAGATAGGAATGAGATGTAATTATCTTCATATCTGGTTTATCTATAGCTGCAGAGAAAGACCCAGCATTCACTTCACACTGGAGGAACCTAACTCACATTTTGATCTGAAGTGTAATTTTCGGCAAAGCTGATCTCAACAGTTTGGGCTGAACGCGGCCCAGGCATGTGCAGGACGAACAAAAGAAGGGTGGGAAGGCGAGCAGAGAGAGATTGGGAAGGGCAGAGGAGGCCCGCTCCTGTGCCAACACCCTCACCCAAGTGCAGGAGACAACGTGATCTCCATACCCACCGTGTCCAACATGTGACATGAGGCCAGCCCTGCCACAACCTCTGCCCAACACCCAGCCTGCTCTGACCCCAGCACTCGCCACATCGACTCTGAAAACTTCACTGCGCTTCACAAGTATCAGCCAAGTCTTCCAAAAATGTTTAAGGGAAATAGTCTCACTGTAGAGCTAGGAAAATTGAGGAATACAGGGGCAGAAGGATCACATTCAGTGAAATAAAAATAAGCTCTGTGATTTTTACCTCTTGCTTTTGTACCACAACTGCAGAGCCAATACTTTTGTGCATGCAGAGACCAGCTAAGGAGCACCAAATCATGTCTTGAAATCACACAGCTTATAGAGTGGATATTCTGCCAATGCACACATTCAGTGATGCAGGCGGAAATGTTTCCTGGGATCTTGGTGGGGAAAATTTACTGAGACTCTTCCAGCCGGGCTCTGATCTGAGCAGATTGCCTTTCTTCACAGGCCGACTGTGCACGGTCAGCTCTCCAGTGCAAACATCACTTCCCAGCTCTGGTGTGTTTGGCCTCCGATTTGTTTGACAGGTTACATGTGCTTCTGAATATATCTTCTGATGCTCATTTTCAGAGTGCTGTTAACATTTCTCTTGGCTGCTGTTTAAAAATTAGGTCCCTAAAGATATCATCCTTCACTAAGAAAATCCGCTTGCCAGAAGGCCCGGCTTCAAACGTGTTGAGGCTGACTGTCAGAGCTGTTGACCTCTGACCATGGAGCTGCAAGTCCACAGGCATACCTGCACATTGGCTCCAAGGTAGCGCAAGATGGGCAGCTAGCACCAGAGGAATCCAAAATGGGCAGCTACTTTCATTTTTTTGTTGTCCAAGATGAACGTGCATTTCAAAATACCTGTCAAGCACAACCAGAACTGTCTGGCTCTCGTCAGGACAGTTATACATCATTAATTATATGCTTTGTTGCTTCAGTAGGTAATACACACAGACACACAGACACACACACAGACACACACACAGACACACACACAGACACACACACACACACACACGGAATTTACAGCTGCAACTTTTTGAAAGAAGCCTTTAAACCTGTTTTTTCTGTGGTGCTGTGTTAAAATCAGTTAAGTAGCAGAAGTAAATTGTAACTTAAGAGTTGCAATGCACTTCTGGAAGGGAAGAAGGATTTACATCTTTATACCCGCTACCTAACTTCACTGAGCACAAATCAGCAGGGTGGAGAAGATGAAGTTGCTTTGTGAAAGTCGTGAGCACAAGGCAGGGTCATCAGTCAGTCCACACTGACTAAAGCACCAAGATGTTCTCCTTTGCTGCCCTCCCAGCCAAGATGAAATGTTAATAGCTAGTACCAGACAAGTGAGACTCCGATCCCCCATGGAATGCAACCCAATGCCCAAAGACTTCCAGGCCACGCCACCCAGCATATTTTATACGTGTTTTTATAAAGAAATAGCAACGATGCATTTCTGCATAGGCAAAGATGCAGCATGACAATCTGTCATGCCCAGTATCTTGCCAACGAGGCTAGACAGTATCCTAGGAGAACACTGGAGGACTTTTCCCACAGAAAGTCTCCAGCCAGAAAAGGCAGGAAGGGAAAGAGAGAAGACAAGTCCACCCCAGCACCCGAAGTGGGCAGGCAAAGGGAAGAATCTACTCCGCTTTATTCTGATGGCCCGTGGAGCTGCACTTCCCAACATTTCTAGGAGAAAATATGAGTCAGAAATCCTACGGGAACTCCTGCAGCAGCACAGCTCCCTCCACAACCCACACATCCTCAACAGAGCACTGCGCAATCTAATCCATATGGTATATCTGCACTGCAACGTGGGCCAGAGCTGGGTGCGGCCTTACGTTAGGCTCTCAAATGATAAAAGTTTGGCACATGAGCAATTGTTTCTGCTTGAACAGTTGACGGAGGAGCTTGTAAATCTGGGCATTTAGGAAAAACCTGTGAGTAAAGTGCAGGGACCTAACAGCTAGACACAATATGGCTTTGCAGGGGGCTACCAGAGGGAAGGGAAGGCAGGAACTCATCAGGGGCTCTTGACTGTTCAGATGGAGATGGGGAGGTTTTGCCATCACCTCAGAACAACACTGTTTGGTATTTTGCTCAGTCAGGCCCCAATACAGGTTTTAAAGAAACCCACCAAACCCTCAAAAGTGTGTTTAAGGCTACCTTTAGTTAGTCAAGCAAATCTTTGGTCCGCTGCTGATCCAATGGACACGAATACTGTGCTTTCCTCCAAGACAGAAATTCCCTGAAGGGGGCACTTGCAAGAGCAGTATCTTAGGAGCAGACAGCTCTTGACACAGAAACCTGATGCAGAGCTCCTCTGAGTAGAACGGGTATCCTGAGGACACCAGCACACACCCGCTATCTCACATTCATCCCACATCTAAACACAAGCAATGCCCGAGCAGGCACTTAGCCAGTGTTAAACTCTGCGTGGCCCACCCTAAGGGTAATGTACTTCTGGTGAACCTGGGGAAGAGGCACCTTTTCTCTACCCCCCCCACCCCCACCCCGACCTAGAGGCTCTTAGCTGCATGGAAAAAAGACTAAAAGGTCTGTAAGGAGACAGACAGACTTAGTAAGACAATCACAGTGCTCTGTCCCGCAAAAGAAACCCCCATGGGCAGATGCCCTAAATGCCAGGTAGTTCTGGAGAGCAGAACCATGACAGGAGTGGGAACTGCCACGCAGGATTGGGACCTCAGCGGTCCCAGCAACAGCGAGAGAGCAGCCCATCGAACAAGCAACAAACCCAGGGCGAGCTAAGGATCGGGACGCTGCTGACAAGTGTTAGGGATGAAACGCCGAGGCTCCTCGGGACGAGCTCTGCAAACTGCCTTCCTTAAATGTTTTATTTTCTACAGCGGATTTCCAACAGTAGGAGCTTTTACTCACTCTGCTAGCAGAGGCTGAACTGCTCTCTTCGTACAGTTTCAAATTCACCAGCTACACTCGAAGAACCACCCCTTTTTGCCTTTGCCTTTCTCTTTTCTTTTTGCTTTCTCTGGGCTTTTTGTGAAAGAGACACCCAGTTTCAAGCCATTTAAAAAATATCAAAACGCCCTGGTGGAAAATAATTTGCAGCTGTGATAATATCACATTTTTTAAAATACTGTAATATAGTTTTACTTTTAATAATAAAAGATAAAAAAGGGGAGTCTGTGAATAATTAGAGAGTGCAGTCTGAAGCCAGTTACAGTCACTGCAATTGATAATAAACTTAAAGCCCCCTGACAGCAGGTAAATGCTTTGCAACCCTGACCCCCTTCCTCTCACATTACTTAACAACCCTGCAGTTCCAGCATTACATCACCGTCCAAGCGATTGGTTCCTGCATTTTAACTCTCTCCCTGTCTCCTCCGATTAGGAGCAACACAATGATGGGGGAAAAAAAACCCCAACCAACCAACCACCAAACTTCTCTCAAGTTTGCTGTATTCCTTGTTTGGGTTTGGTTTGGGCGAAAAAAACAGCTTCTGCTGCTAAGAGTCGAGGTTACGCGCACCAGAAAACAAACTCTGTCGAAGTGGAAAAGAGAGTGGGNGGGGGGTGGGGGGGGAAGTATATAGAAATCAGAAAAGGAAAAGAAAATTAAAAACAAACCTCATGGACATCACTGAGCCTGAATTCCCTGCTGAGGTGCAGAACATGAGAGCCCTGGAATGAGTGTATGTAGAACTTGAGCCAAAGCTTAACTAGCCCGAGTGAGTCATATCCTTCCCATTTGATTCCCGTCCAAATGATGATGTAATGCCCTGGCCCTCT
>VYZV01003257.1:45729-85876 GCA_013401275.1 Pandion haliaetus | reverse complement strand
TGTAATGGGAGTTAAACAGGAAATCCTAGTTCAGTTTCCTTCATAGTAACATCTCCAGTCACAGATTCATTATCGGAGAGATCCTTTCTGAAATCAGATGAGGTCCATCTGTACCCACTTACGTTTTTAGGATTTACATACTATGTTTAGTCCTCCAGTGCTTTTCTTCTGGAAAGGTATGGCTATCTATTATCTCTAAATATACTAAAACCAAACAGATCTCTCACAGACACTCACACAAATCCTTTCAGGACTCTGAAAGGAAAGCATCTGCATTTTACTGACACCAGAGTCAGAGTTACACCAGAGAGAAATTATTTCTAACTTCACTTTCATATTCTGTGATGCAGGATGCTGCTTTACTTTTAACACCAGTTTCTATGAATCAAAACATACAGCTTTTCTACGCTTGCATAAAAAACCCAAACAAACTCCAGAATAAAAAAATCTAGCTACAAAACATGCATCTACACTGAAATACCCAGTGGGTAAGTACGTATTCTACACAAACTGTACATGCTAGATTTACACATGGAGCAGTTGTCTGCTTGGATATCCTCTAAGGCTAGCCTATTCCTGCCACTGTACAAAACCAAATGGTTGTGCTTGTCCTTAGTGACTGCAGCCTGTGTCAATGAGGCACTTCTGTGAATTCTGTATTGGAAAAATTGCGGTGGCATGCTGGCATCCCTGATGACTTTTCACGTAAGGATAGAAGATTAATTTTCTGTTGAAAAATGAACCAGAGTCAACTCAATTTTAAAAACACCAACAAATTAGACTTTTCAGTTCTTTAAATGAAAAAAAAAAAAAATTATTATGGAAACAGGATAAACAGATTAAAACAATGATGACTAATTCATCTGAGAACCTGCAGAGTTCACTTACAGCCCGAGATCCCCTCTAACGTAAGTAGACACTTCTGTGAATATAGCTGAATAGTTTTGATACAAATAAAGCAGCGCCTAGATCAGTTTCCCCACTTAACTGGGATGCGTCCCTTCAGTTTTTAACCTTCCAAACCCTGAGCCTTTACTGTTTCTCTCATCTCCCCAAAACTTTCCCTTTTTTCCTCCTTCCAAGTAGAATGAATTTAATTTCTTAGGATTTAGAAATTTTCTACTGTCATCGTCCCTCATGTTCAAGCTTTTGTGCGTTAATTATTCTGCATGGAGATGCCAATCTGAATTCAGCTTGAAAACACTTCAGGGCTTATATATTCTTGTAATTGCTTCATAACTGGAACATATGTCTCACCACCCTGCACGTCAATAGTTGCAACATTGTTTTCTCTGGCTTTTACCAATGCAATTTTACCTCTTTCATATCTGTCCAGACTTCTGCTGCAAAGACCTTTTTCCCAACCCTTTGTGTTGAACATGCCAACTCTCTCTGTGTATCCCTTAATCAGCTAAGTCTTTCCTCCTGAAGTTACTTTCTTTCAAGATCCTTGGTAACCAACCTTCCCTAGCATGTCTTCGTCAGTATTAAAAGTTAGCTCCAGATCAGTCCACCATGCCAGTCTAGTATCTCCCAATGCCTCTGGAAAGCCATCTTCCTGATGCACTGTCATTTAAGAATGCTGGTACCTAGGAAATCGAGCAGACCACCACAGAAGCTTGCTGCTACTCCTTGACCACTTAACACTATCCATGAGCCCTCCTCCTACATAACCATTTCTGGATGAGGAGCGCCCAGCTTCTGCTTCTTCTTCTAGAAATTTTTATTAGTCCCCCAAGGCACAGCCTTGCATTTTTAAATACTGAATTTCATTCCATTGCCATTACTTCAGTACGCAAAGCTCATCCAGGTTTTTTTAGGTTGGTTCTTTTCTTTTTCCTTTCCTTTCCTTTCCTTTCCTTTCCTTTCCTTTCCTTTCCTTTCCTTTCCTTTCCTTTCCTTTCCTTTCCTTTCCTTTCCCTCTTCTCTTTTTTCTTTTTTTCTTTTTCTTGTTTTCTTTTTCTTGTTTTTCTTTTTCTCATCCAGGTCCTTCTCTGTATTGCCAGTATCTCCCAAACCCTGCATCACCAGCAGTACTTGTTATACTTGCATTACCGTCATTAATGAAAACACTAAACAAAATCAGGACTGTACTGAACATTGTGTAGCTCCACAAGCAGCCTCCTCCAACCTGACACTTTCCTTTTCAACACCACCTGGTTCTTTCCCCTCCAGCAAACCCTGTTTTTAAGCATACTGAACGAAACCTACCTGCCCTATTTCCTAGAGCAGATTCCCCCACATTAGCTGTAGATGTTGAGCAGTCTGCAGCTGTCAGCAGCTTTTACTGAGTAGGAATTTGTCAGTGAGAATAACAGTGCAGGACAAAGTTTACCCTTATTTACTGATTCACTCCCAGCCCTGCCTGAAATTTCTCTTAGCCGATAGAGAAATAAGCAACCTTCTGGAAACTTGAAGAGGAGAAATGTTTTAATTACAATGGAGATAAGTAGTATTAATACTACTGAAATATTTAAGCAACATTTCAGATGTCTGCTGACTCTCAGCACTTTTAGCAGCAGAATTTTGCATCTGTGCCCCACAGACCTGAGAAGCCCCTGTGTCACTGTGTGCTGTTCTGCTCCGGTTACACTCGTTATTAGGCAGTAACATTATGTAGAATTTTCAGTGTTCCTAAAAGAGATTTCAGGAATGCCACAGCAAAAAATGGATGGTTTGTTTACTTGATTAATGCTGTGATCTATGATTACAAATCTGTCTACTGTTGCTTTCACAGGAAATTATTTCAAGAACTTAACTTCTGGGTGTTGCTCAACATCCAGCACCACTATAAACTCATACGCATGATTTATCTGGTGGCCAGCATGTGTGGGAGGAAAGATCTAGGAGTCTGACAAAACTCTTCACTCTCTCTAACTTTCAGGCCATCAGATGTAGAAATCTAGACTGTTACACTCCTAAGCCTGTTTGTAAATCCTCAGCCAATGCAAACTATTAATATTGAGCTAAGTGAGTGCAAAATGAAAGTGATTAGGCACATCCTTTTTTAAAAATAATTTCTATGCACGTTTTACTAGCTCTAAACGTTAAACCAGCCGATTACATCATACCAACACAGTAAAAATGACTCCAAGGTAACCTAGGAAACTGTTTTTACTAAATAACAACAGAGTCCCTTCATTTAATCTCAATTCACACAAAACACAGGTTTAGCTTAATCTCCCTTCACAGCAATCTCATGCTGTAATTCCATGCTGTCTGTTCAGACCAGCTGGGATGCTCTTGCTGTCAGTTTGCAGTGCAAAGCTCTCTGGGGACTGCAGCAAGGCTTTCTCAGATGAGGGGCCCTTGTCTGTTGTATTTGCTATTCTTGGTGGCCTGCCAGCAGCCCCAAATTTGGCAAGGTTCAGAGCACAAGCTACAGTCGGGTTGCTTGATTATCATGAAAGTTATTATTTTTATTGGTCAGTTAATGTGTTTTCACTTCGCTGTGTTTTATTTTGCTTTGGTTGTCCATGTTGGCTATTCTCTGTCTCCAGCTTAAAGAGACATAAGGATGGGCAGCCATCACAGTCATCATCTAACTCTTACCCAGGACAGCTCATACGATTCTTGTTGCTCTATGTTTTGGAGGCCAATTCATGAAATCTCTATTCAGTTGCATCTGATTCCTTAGCTGGTCAGCATTTTCAGAGTGCTAAAACAAAAAGGTATTAAATACTTGCAACTACTCTTAAAGAGATTTAGTCAAACAGGAGCTGATCACGTAAACACAAAGCAAAACCAGAATTAATCCTGGGACATGACTGATGTGACTTCACCTGCCTCAGTGCTGTGCTCATAATATGCATATATAAGGGCATATATCTCACACACACACCTAGATAAAAGATATTATCAAATACAAAGCATTATACATATATTATAAATGTCACTATGTATAACAATAAAACTGACTTAAAGGAGTATTGCAGGATGAATGACATTAAAACTTATGTTTACAGTTGCATCTTCATTTCCATTCTATCTCCTTTTTTTAGATACTTTTAAAACCTTCCAAAACTTTCCCTTTTTAGGCTGAAATACTGCAGGCCTGGTCTTTGCCAGATAATGAATATTTTAAAAAATATTTCCTTAAACCATTTTGTCTGTCTTTTATAAGGACAGTGAAAAGTGTAAAGAGTCGTACAGTCAGAAACCCTGGGAACTGAGAGTTGAACTTTGCCATGAAAACAGACGACTAAAAAAATGCTTTAGAGTACATTGATAAAAATTAGATTTTACTTGGTGAAGCCCTTCAAAGTCTTGTTTTGTTTAGGCCAATTGCGTTTTCCACAAGTTTTCTTGCTAAGCTTTAAGTCATGCACCTAAGAAAAACAACTCTATTTTTCACTTCAGCTAACCTGGCTTCCATAAAAAATTTATAGAGACTGAGAAAAAGGTCTGTAAAGTGCAGAGTGCTAGTGAATTTAGAAAGAAGCACAGATGAGAGACAGGCTGATATACTGTCTGGAACTCAGCTCAGCCCGTTCACAAGAAATGTTTTCATATAAGAGCTTTCTGTTTTGTCTTCTTCACACATATATTTGATCTAATCTGTTGGCTCTCCTAGTCTACGGTATCAATTTTATTCTTCCTGTTCTCACTTACTCAGCCTACTCCAGGCTACATCTGTGACCTCCCTAGTCCTTCTGCTCCCTTCCATCCCATCTCTTCCCTGCAATAAAAATACCAGCCCCTTGAAGTCTCATTCTTCTTTTTCCTGAGGAAAAACTCCCAACTCAGTTCACCAAACCACTGCTCTTCTTTTTTCAAATCTCATCCAACTCATGTCTTTCATATTGCCTATCTGCATTGAGCTAAGAAGCAGCAAAACCAGCACAAGGGACCATCTGAGTTACATTCTCTGCCTAAACATATTTCCATCGAGCTATGCTTTCTTTCCTGCATATGAATCTAGTCTTGCAAACAAAATCATCTCATTTGGAAACAAGCAGGCCCACTGTACCTTTACAAACTGCTTTAAAAAACATGTTTTTAGCATGTGCCAGGTAACATTGTAGGCGGCAGGTAGAAAATGGACTGAAAGGTCAGAAAGGAATATAAATAGAATAATGTAATAAGGATCCTTTTTTCATCAGAATACTCGTAATGACTGAGAAAATTCAGAATTCATATATTCTACAGTTTAAACTGTTGCTAAAAATGTTTTTCAAACATTTACCACAAGGTGCCAGCAGTTCTTTAATGCTTTTTTATTTTCAATTCCTGCTGTATACACTCAAAGCAGGGGTACAATGAGGCAAAGACTTCAGACAGGGAAGTCATAAGGGATATTAATGCCAGGATCAGAGACCATTCATAGAGAACAAGATCCCAGGCATATACTAGTACCTTCAAAAGACAAAAAAAAAAAAGATTAAGGTCAGGTTTAGTAATTTGTACAGAGGTATAAAGCATGCCAGTTTGTGGTGGTTTGGGGATTATTAGTACTTTTGAAACCAGACCAACTATACTAGTCCAGCCTATAGTGAGGATACTCAGCTACCAATGCGTGTTTTGCCTAGATCTTATCCCCTACAAAAATTAGAGAGAGGGAGTAAATACCTTAGACAACATAGCTGCAACCACTCTCTTCAGATTATAACCCCTCCTTATACTGGGAGACTTACACAATACTGCTGTAAGCTACGTAGTGGAGGGGGGTGTCTTGCCTAGAATAAGAGGTGTGTTATGCAAAGCCATCTACCATTTGTAAATTTATTAATAATAAAATATCAGTAAGGACTCACTGCAATCAAGTGGAATTGTATTCCAATTAATGTTAGCTGGACAGTGTTGATCCTAATATTCACTACTATTAGATTTAAGCAACCATGTTGCTAAAGATTTACCGATATTTAAGTATCAAAGCCAGACTTTCAACAGCAAAATCAGAGTAATTCAGTACTAAACTAGCAGAACTTAAAAGAGGCTGCCTTACCAGTCTGTTTTACTACATTTTCAATCATATAGCTATAACATGAAAGGTTACTATAAAGATTACCTGAAAGTATCCATACGTGTTCTACACACTCCATTAAGGCTTAATATTTTATAAATATGCAGCTTTTCCCACTTAGAAAGGGTCACAAAGCAGTTTACAAACAATATACACAGAACTAACTTGACACATTTAATGCAATATGGTCTCCCTTCATAGAGATACATGACTAAACATCCCCAATGAGTAATATGGCCAGCAGCCATAACAGCCTCAGGCTGTGATCTGGTCTGCTCTCATAAGCTAAACAGGGTTGGTCTTGGCCAAATGCATTTGGGAGCCCTCCAAGGAAATCCCAGGGTGCTTCAGGAAGCAGAGCTGGTGATTCAGTAGGTGGCACACTTCCCCTGGAGTCAGCACTGAACCAGCCGCTCCAAGGAAAACCTTGGTAGGTGCAACACAATTAACCAAATGGGATTTCAGGCAGGATCCCTCAGCTGAGACTGGTCATTTGTCACACTGTCATGATTTATTAGTGATGCTATGGATTCTGCAATTAAAACCCAAGAAGTCATTGCTGCTGAGCAGTCCTTTCTCTGCAGAGCTCCTTTAGTTTGGAGAAGTTGAAAGAATTTATTTCTAGCTTTTTCAGTTGCAAACATTTTGTTTCAAATGGGAACCATCTGTAAGTGCTGCTGGGCTTCTTGGTCCTCACCAATACCAATTGATTTTTTAACCTCCTCCTACCCACATTTTTAAACATAGGTGTGTGAATCCTTTCCTTTGCATCGGTAGGTCGCATCTGAAGTACCACATCCACTTTTAGGTACTGTTCCTAGCCAAAGGTGGGTCAGCCAAAGAGAACCCTTTGGACAGCTAGAGAAACACTTTGAAGTCTAGAGGAGGACTAGGGACAGACTGAGCAAGCTGGTTAGTCAATAGAAGACAAGACAGAGGGTGGACATAATACATTTTCAAATACACAAAAGGCTGCTAAAGACAGAAAGAAGAAATAATATCTTTCTCCCTATCTATATTGAGTAGAACAAAAAATAAAAAGAACTTTTATTTTTGCATCAAGGATGGTTCAGGTTAGACTGAAAGAAAAACTTGTCTCAAAGTGACTACAGTTAAGCACAGCAATAGGATGTGTGCTCTGCATTTCTGGAGGTTGTCAAAAACACATTAGAGATATTTCTGTCAGAAATGATGTAGATGTTACTTAATCCTACTTTGGGCAGAGGATTGGATGAACACTTGAAGTCCCCTCCAGCCATATAGCTCAATGATTCCATAATTTTTATGAAAGCAAAAGATTTATAGCTTTGGCATTACAGATTTCTTCCTATTTATATTAAGTTTAAAGTAATAATAATTCCAACCCACCAAAAAAAAAGCCTAAACCATGTCACATTTGATAGCCTTAAAAAACTGTGCCATGATTTTAGGGGGATGACAGCAAAAATTACACATTCTTAAAAATTTGAGGCAAAATGAATCTTCTGATCTTGCTCTTCTTTTATATAGGCATAACCAGAACTTTCCACCATTCTTTCCTCGAAAAGTCACAGAGAAGAGCTGAGTTTCACATCTGAGTCAATAAGCAATGCCATGAACGATGAAGAATCTACTAACACTTGGGGAAGTGTCAGATCATTTTTTATTTAAAGAAAAGGGGAAAAACGGGGGAAAAGAAGGGAAAAGGGAAAAAGGAAGACATTTCCTGAAGCATAAGTATGACCTCAACAAACACTAACTTTTCCTGGAGGCTTCCTCATCAATGGGGTACCTGTTTACCTGCTGAGTTTAGAGCAGTTTGAGTCTCCTCCTGGAGCATAAGTTACAGTGCTGGTATTAACTAATAACCCTTTTAGCTGATGGGGCCTCTTGCACCCTGCATTAAAAAAGCTAAGGATGCACATAGTCCCAGAGAATATATTGCTGAAGTCCAGTTTAAACACCCTTGAAACTTCCCTGCCTTCCCCTGGTTTTGGTTTTTTTTTCTCTTTTGAGCAAAGGCAAAAAAAGTACAAAGCTACTTAGTAATTTGGGTGATCTGCGGGAAAAAATTTTTTTGCCAAATTATCTTTTAGGGAAGGCCGTGTGGGTTGATCACTGTCACATTGGAGGCAGCATATACATATAAGAAGAAGAAAGGTTTAACACAGCCTGAGTAGTACTGGCATGTGGCCCTGAGAAAAAACATGCTTTTGGGTCAGGATGACGAGTACAGGGGTCTGGGGCTGCAGAGAGGAAGCCATCCTTGGTCCTTTGATTGCTCCCCATGCTCATGAGAAAAGGACCTCATTTCCTGCAGTAAATATATATACTTCAAAATATTCCTGATCCCTTCAATAATTCCTTTTCTATTTCAGAACTACAATATGGCCCCTCAGGTTTTGCTTGGCAACCTGTGTCAAAGCAGAAAACAACCCTGAATGTCAGTAAATTAAATTTCTTATAACCCTTGAAATGCATTTTTCCTATGATTTAGGAAAACAGTTTCAAAATGTAGATAGGACAACATGCATCTGCTAATTGCCTTTGTTAGTTCGCAGGCACATAATCAGATTTGTTAGAAAAATAGCCTCACAGGAGAAGGCATAGTTTATTCTTCAATGAATGGCTCTTACTGAGATTTACAGTACAGGCAGATTACAAGCTTTACTTTCTCCACAGAAAGAAACAAAGAATGGAGCCCTTCTAAACAAAATATTCAAACAATTCAAGAGCCTAAAGAAAGAAAAGTCTCTCTTCTTGGCTAGACAGTTTTGATACCTTAATGACTGTAACATTTTAACAGCTGTGGGAAAACTGACATTAAAAAAATACCCAGCCCAGAAACATGGTCTGTGTACAACATCTTTGAGCTCTTATGTTTTATTAGCAATTTGGATTCATTACTGTTTTAAGGAGGAAGGAAGGGAGGTAGATGTTCCTGAGAGCTGTTTCTCTAAATGTAATAACCAGAGATTTCCAAGCACGATTTAATATAACACAACCCGATCCTCAAAAACGAGCTAACGGGTAAGATGTCACCATTTATCCCCCTTCATTGAAATTCATGCTCCGACACAAGAGGTCAAAGCAGGTATTTGAGCGATCTTCCTTATGAAAATGAGATAACCTCCTTTCATCCCAAAGCCTGCTCTGATCTTGCTCCCCCTCCTCCCTTCCAGCCCGATGCTAGGCAGCAGCTCACAGTTACTACACTGTCACCTTCCTTTTGAATTATGATGCTCTGAAAGAGCGCTGTAGTATTTAATAGCCTGAGATCACAGGCTCTCCTGACACAATACTTAACCAGGTTCTGCCTTTCTTTCAGTGTGCTCATTATTTGCACATGGTCTATGACATCCAGGGAGAATATGTTATCACAGAAGTTCTCTTTTCTCCCACTGTTTGCTCTTCCATTGTATTTATCTCCCTTACCTGACAGGTTCTCGACTGTGCTGTCAATTTTGTCAAAAAAAAAGCATTAGTGCAGATTTGGGAGGCCCTGTTTGCTAATCTTTTAGGAATCCTAAGGTGCCCTTTAGGATTTAAAACAAACACTGAAGCCTGAAAATGACTTATGTTCTGAAGCTCAACAGCCACCTCCTGATTATCCCATTAGAAATCCCTCGAAGTCTGTGTTCAGACTTCATCAGTCTCAACTAGTCAGACCTCAGGGTGGAGAAATGGACATGATGAGCGTTCAGAAATATTGCACAGGGAGACATTGAGAGAATGTCTTGTGGTAAGAGAGTTTTAGGGGAGTAGTTCTGCTTAATTACAGCCATATTGAAGCTGTGCATTTGGGAGGGATATGGATAAAGTAGTTAACAAGCTGAGACACAAAATGCACTTCTTTTGCCCTTATAGACTCTGAGATCCCACTTTTCTTACACTTAGAAGGTTTTCTTGTTTTCTTTTGAATACCTAGCTTCCTCTCCCAGCTCCCTCCCTCCTTAGGATAGAACTGAGCAGAAAAATTGAGATTTTATTATTTGAATATATTATAAATTCATTTTTTCCCTAGGAGGAAGGCCAGCAATTATTCTTTTAAGTAAGCCATACAGCTGTCTAACACAGAAAAATCCTCTCCTTTTAATAACAGTTTACATCCAGACCATGGGTATTATACCCTCTTGTGCTGATCAGAGAGCCCTTCAGGGAAGACCACAGCTCTGGATCAAGCAGCGTTGGCAATGCCCTGAGCAGGACAGTCCTAAAAACATCAAATGGGCTTAGCAGATAGTCCACATCCAGAGGAACATCCTCCCAGTGCAGCAACCCATGCATCAGTTAACAAACTCAGTTAATCTTCCAGAATATAAATGCCAGCTCCTGTGTCAATGGTAGTTTAGGTTGTTACATTCATCTTCTTTCAGCATTATTTTGCAGTCTCACTGTATACAGTGTTAATTTTCTAATGTAAGCTAGATGCTTAAATACCTGAAATTTTGATCTCTTTATACCAGGGGGAAGTTCTGCAACTAAAGTAGTCAATAAAACAGCTCTTCCTACACTTATCGACACTATCCTCTTTTTGTGTGCATGCCCACACTCCCTCAACTGAACACAGTTTCATAAATGAGAAATGTTTGCTCCTCTCGCTTCAACAACTATCCCCAAATTAGACAAAGGATATAACATCTGACATATGGACTGTTATTTTAAATCTTCCACCTCAGCTTCAAATCAGCAGGAAAGAGCGCTGCACAGCAACCTTCCCCATGAACCTCCACCACGCACCTGACTAGCATCTGCTTCAGTACCCTACAGAGCAAAGAAACAGATAACTTCAGTAGGGCATCGAATTTGCAGCCCCTCGCAAAAGCCTCTCTCACTGCTATCAGCCCAGCTGAGTGGCATTACAAAGTCCATTTCCCCTCCTTTGACACTAAAAAGTTTTCTCCTTCACTAATAGCTAGAGAGACCTTAAGTATCATGCTCAAATTGCCCTAATCTCACTCTGCTCTCACCTTTTAAAATCACTGTTAGTGGTTGGCCCCTGGCAACACAACGGCATTTTAACTCAAACTTCCATGCAATAAATAGCTCAGATTTCCTTTAAAAGGAACACATACACACAACAGACTAGGGGTGCACAGAAGTTTTATGCATCTAGCAGTTTTTACATATTCCACTGTTATTCATTTAAGGCTGACCAAGTGGTCCTCAGGGGATGGCATGCACAAGCATAACATTATAAGTGTTAATAGGAAACGGATCTGAACAAAGAACCGCATTTCCCCATTATATTGTGTTTCTGCTTTAGTACATCATGTTAGTTTCCTTCACAGCTGGCTGGTTTGCCTGTTGTTTCAGAAGCAACTATCATTTGCTCACAACTTTCCTTTTTTCAGTATATTTTATATGCACATATAGGCATGTGTGATTCTTGCTTTGGTTTTGATATAAACGGCTTGTCTTACTTGTCTTGCTTTTGAAAGCTCATAACATAAAATGGGTAGCAATTCAAAAATGACAACAGAAAAATATGACCTGTGCTGCCATGCTAGAGAGAAAAACAGAGTCCGGTCAGCATAAAATTTGATTGGAAATATAAATCAATTAGTTGCTTATTAATATAAACAAAATAACCAGAAAGGTGCAAGGCAGGTTCTTGCTTTTTGTAACTCAAACTCACTTCAATAATATTCTGTTGTTTATGAACCCTTGAGCTAATTTCCTCCCTCCCAAAATTTAAGCAATTGTCCTGCAGAATAGCTTCACCCTTCTAGTGGCAGCGGGGGGGGGGGGAAGAATTCCTCAAAATAAGCACAAAGAATACAGAACATGCACTTTGGAAACCGCCATGTGGAAAGTCAGACTAAATCTCCTGTGGACACATTTTTAAAGACACCAAAGCAGTCAGTTAAGCATGCACGCCCCTGGTGCTTCTGTGATTTTGTGGCCAGTCACTTGTGCAGGCAGTGATGGGAGTCCATGCATGGGAACACCACTGCCTGCTCCTGCAAAAGCAAACATGGCAGCATGCCTAAAATGCTTCCAACATGAATGAAATGGCTAACACGGACGTAGAAGACCAACTATATACTGACAAATCAATGATTATGCTTCCACACTTCAACATACGATGTCTCAGTTAAAACGAGACCTTTTTTTTCTTAAACTCCAATGTTCTTGTACTTGCTGGTTTTTCAAGAAAGAAGTACCACCCTTTCCCATTGCACTCTGCAGTGAAGTTACACCCAGAGCATGACGTGACTGTAATTACTTTCTCCCAAACATACACCATGTCAGTGTGCAACTTGGAAAAGATAAAGATCGTCTTATTCTCAAAGATTTGCTAACTAAATAACACCACATTTGTAGCACCACATTTTCATAAGAGAAAGATTTATTTCAGCCTCCAGAAAAGTTCCACCGGTGACAAAAACTCCCAAGCTCTTCAAAGCCACATTCAGTCTCTCAGCTCTGTTTCAGCCTCATTAATACCCTGTGAAGTCCAAGGTGTATACTTTCCCCCACGTTCCTTGCTTTTAAAGATCTATTTCCTAAATGAGGCATGACTCCTTTCAGGATGACAGCTTGTAAAAATCACTTTAGGGTACATTTTCCCTTTTAAGGAAGCGGCTTAGCCACTCCTTTATCCCCAGAATATGTACATCCCATCCCTGCAGGCAACAGTTCTCATCAGCAGTGTTTCCCATTCCTCACATCTGCTTCTGAGAGAAATCCCAGCCACATCAATCAGCCTCATACATGCATAGACTAGGCAAAAACATTTGTTGTGCTTTCAGAGCACAGTATCAGGAAAGATACTAAGTTATCAGAAAAGATACTAAGCTAGAAAAAAAGCATTTCATCCGCATTGTCCACTAGACACCACAGCATCAACCTCTGATCTCTAAAGAACCCATGCCAGTATTAATAACAGTGTACGTAAGGGATAGTTAAAAATATTTTACTGAATTTGGGGAGAGGGAGGAACATTTGAAAAAGTAGAACTTTTGTAGTTTCCCATTTCCACAGAAAAAGTTCGCTTTCCACAAGGACATCCTGATTTATTTCCCCAGCCCAGCAGAAAATTGACACTGCAATACTGTTATGTGCTGGATGAGAAGTCAGATATTCCTCACTGAAATTTTTCGCTTTATTTTATTTCTGAGGAAAATAATTTTTTTGTAGAAATAGACCCCATGGTTACACCACTCTGCTGAGACAGCCTGGTTGATACCACAGCTCAGATCCAGCTCAGGGTGCTACACTCTCTGGCATAAATTCTCCTAAAATTTCTAAGAGTTATTACTTGAGTACCTATCACCTGTCACGTCTGCTACTTTGGAGCATTAGTGATGCTAATAATGATCCTATTACAGGGTTTGCAGCACCAAATTGCTCAAATTTCAACGTCAAAGGGATCTTAACTTAAGTATGCAAAGCTCAGCTGCAGTTCGAAAAGTGTTTTGAAACCTGAAGTATGTAATAGAAGTCCATGGCAAGTACAGTAGAAATTTGCGCTCAAATAAGCCAAAATAATTTTCTTTTTCTTTTAATATCAACAATCCATTACACTAGCAACTAATTTTTCATCTTTTTGACTGTGAATTTTTTTTTTAAATACATTTATTTTTAAAAGAGCTGTCGTGGAGCATGCTTAATTACTGGTGGAATGATTCTAGACTTCACTGTGATTTTGGTGAACTATAGAATGGAGAAAGAAGTGTTTTATGGACCTTTCTAAGTCCCTGTAACCTGACAGAGCAACTACTGATCTGCCTGCTACGAAAGACATTCAAGCTGTTGTGTTCATTTTCAGCAGCTCAAGGCACTTCATTTTATAAAGAATAAGTAGCCAAGGAGCAAGAGGTTAGTGGAAAGAGGTGGCAGTCAATATTCTTCCTCTTTTCCATTATGTAGTCAGCTAAAGGACCAGGTAAGACAATTAAGGAGATGACATGGTATGCAATGCATTGCTTAATTTTCTGGCAGCTAAACCTGGACTATATGGGTGATGAGTTAAGCCCAGGACTACAGCCTGAGTGACTTCAGCCCATCCTTAACTGCAAACTGTACAATAATCTCACTGAAGCCACACAATCTTGAATTGACCTATAAAAACAATCTTCAGAGCAGAAAATTTAAAGGACACTGGGAAATTAGTTAGGAAAGAATACTTTCAGAAAATGAGTAAGTCTTCGTTAAGCTGTCTATCACTACAGTTAATTTATTGTACTTTTTGGAGGAGCTATATCATATGGTCATAAGAAAGTAAGTTAGGCACCAACTTTTTAAGAAACAAAAACCCAAGGGGCTTAACTCTCTTTGTAAGTCCTATTGGCTAAAGTCACCAATGAGACTTTTAGAAAGTACGTAATTGTGAAGTTTGACAAATAGGATTTGGTAGTTTCACATCCTAGGCATTATAGAACCAAAGTCCTTTCTGAAAGTCCTCTGAAATTCATACATTCCTCAGATTCAGCATTACAAATTCTTAAAAAGTTTCTCACCTTACAGGACTTAACATGAGCTAAACTGAGCATAAAATCTCATTCATACATTTTCAACAGGCCTCAGTACCTGCTTTAAAATTCTGCTCAGAGCGTTGGTAACTACTATCAGTCACTTTGCAATGTAACTGACATTTTAGGAGAAGAGCTGTAGGGAAGAAATGCACTTACAAAAACCCCATGTCATAGTAAATTTTCAGCTCTGAGTTTTCTATGACTTCTATGTTTGAAGGCAAAAAGACCTCAGCAAGTCTCAAATACGAATTTTGCACACTTAAAAGATGAGCTCTAGATTTTATTGTGATGATGTGCCTGTGTTTCTACAGTGACAGTTATCTCTATTTTTAAGATATGCCAAAAGCATGAATATCCAAGCCTACTTTCCCTACAAGCATGTCTGTAGTTCCCCAAACCAGTACCTGCTTTCCACTCCCTAAAACATGGCCTCTTTTTACCCATACGCCTCAGAAAGAAGCAATACCTTTACCTGATGCCCAGGGACAAACCACACAGATTACTTTTTTTCAAAAGGATCTCCTGTGACAATCCTAATCACAACTGTGAAGTAAATAAACACCATCACGTGTAAGGATGTATCCTAGTTATTCCCAGCAAGTCCTGTCTTGCGTCAGACACTGCTTATGTTACAGGGTCTTTAGGACAGGGGCTATGTCATGTGTCTTCTACAAAAGTAAGCACTCATGGTGTTCAGCACGTATTATTTATGCTTAAAATTTGCTTACTGCAACTGCCCTGTTTTAAGAGACAGTAAGCACAGCACTCTGGTGCCTAATTTTGACCATTTAAGTCTACTCAGAAATTTAATGACTATTTTGTGAATATATGCATACCCTGAAGAAAAACACAGGCACACTAGAATTTAATTTGTTCCTTACTATCTCTCCCTAAAGTTGATTTTCCCATACTTGCAGCGTCAGTCTGTGCCCCTTTTACCTCCAGTTGCAAGACAGCTGTCAGCTTCTTCCCCTAACCCCAGAGTCAAGACTTGATATGGCCTTAACATTACCTCTTGTTTTAATCAGCTTGGAGCCTGAGAAACCCAGCCTGAGTCCTCCTGGGAGCACTATGAGCTGCTTGTGGGCCAGTGGGCTAGACCTCATCTAGCTGTCTATCTGATACCATCTTCTACATTTCTGTGTGAATCAGTGCAGACGTGCTCTTTTTGGTGCATGCCAGAGTCCTCCAGCACAGCTGTGAGATCTGAACGATCTTTTATAAAGAAGATATAAAGTGGGTAAAAAAGAAAAGATACACACAGATGCACATGCAGTAGGTGCAGAGCAAAAAGCAATCAGGGACCAGTCATGACAAGGGGTCACATTTGAGAAGTATTTCCAAAAGCGTTACGTACAGAAATTGGCAGCCACTGTTAGCCATAGCTGCAAAATGTTCTTATGCAGTCTTTGAAACTGGGCTTCCTTTTGGACTCCTAGTACATGAGAAAATCAATATATCTCAGTACAGGGAAGTGTGCAGTTGGACAACTGCCTACAGAGCTGGTGGTGAGCCAGAACGTTGGCATCACATTGTATTATTTCATTAGCAGTAACTACTGGCAGTGCTCAAGCTGCACATGACACGGTTCTGTCCATGTCCCATTTTGTGCCTATTCGTTAAAGAGGTGATAGGTGCAGAGTGAACAATGTCAGCAGTAGCTGATTTAAAAGCATGAGAGAGTCATAAGCCAGGCTATTATACCTGCTCAGTAAACGGCCTGGAAACTATAACTAGCAGTTGATCATTCTGCTCAATCAGTGTTCAGTGTGCACAAACAAAAAGATTTACAAACACAATAAAGCAGTAAAAACATCTCCCAGAATATTTCTGTGAGTGAGCGTGTGACTGTGCTAACAGCTATGCCAGGATATATCCAACCAGCCGGTTTAAGATGGCTGATTGGTTCCACTATATTACACAGGAGACTGGCCAGCTAGAATTTTGCAAAATGAATTATTCAGGCAAAACCTCAGAGCCTCAAATGACAACGAACTATCCCACCATCACCATAACATGAGACAGACACACAGTCCAAAGCAGACCTCTGGATGCTAAGGGTAAAATAGTAGGAGGTATGAATTGAGGCTCTATTTTAGATCCTTTACGTATTAATCTGGCAAGCTGTATTTGAAGATCAGTGTTCCGCTGATCCTTTATACTAGTCATTTATTCTGCAGGGTATGGAAAAAAGCCTAAGCTGCCAAGCAGGCTGCACTGCAATGATGGAGAACCCTTCTAAAGAAAGAGATACTGAGCATATGTCAGTACACAAAACAAACACGAGCTTCAAGTGCACTGATAGCTGAAAAGCCATGCCATAAAATGATAGTAAAGAAATAGACATGGCAAAGATCTTGGTTTTAGAAGTAAATATTTCAAGGTAAAAAGCTACACGGATGCCACACTTGGATTCTTTTGGGACTGGGATTTGATTCAAGTAGTTCTCACCATAGTCTTGGATTAAGTCTCTACTGCACTGACTGTAGCTCAGAGTATGCCGAGTCAGTTTGATGCTATGTAGGTCAGGCTCTGTAAGCAACACAGTCATGACAATAAAGAGGTTAGTATGGACTACTCGCTCGACCTCCATGCGGCACAGCCTGCAGAGATGACAGGAACTCAACCAGCCTGTTGAACGTAACATGAACCACAGAATGGATGTTCCCAGCCCGCAGATAACAGTCATAGTTGGACAACAGCTGCAAATAGTGGAAAAGCAAATCTTGCAGTCATCACAATTCATAGCCTAGAAAATCAAGTTAATTTGCCCAGATCTGATGGCCAACTAAGTCCTAACAGTTATCAGCCTCAAGGAAATCACAGCAGATGAAATTATGATTTCATCATGTTTCATTAGGTACTGCATTGCTGTGCAAGATCACATTTTTGGCGTAGTGGCCTCCTAGGGAAACCCAGCTGCTCAGTGTTAACAATTCAGTCAGTAGCACTCTACCCTCTGAGTCAAAACTGGCTGAATGTCAATTGACTACAAGTCAAATCCTTGTATTGGTATTAGGAGCTCTTTGGCAGGGCTCTGGAAGATTACATTTGAAGTCCACACCACTTAAGAGTGGCAATTATGCTCTTCTACCATCATTTTCATAAGACTAACAATTAGCACTTCATTCTCAATGTTAAGTACCAGTTCAGATAACTTTTTCTCTTCACAAAATCCTTCTATTAGGTACAATATACACCTTAATCCCAGGTTTTAAACTGTTGATGTTGACTGGCCTACCATCTGCTGTGTCACTGAGTAGTCACACATGGCTTGCTCTACATAATACTAAATATTTGAAAGGACTGAAGGTGAGGGGTGGGGAACAAACTAAGTTCTGCACATCAGATGGAGTAGACAGCCAGAAGTTACACGTGAAACCTCCAACTGCTCTATGGTGTTTGAATACCAGAGTGGCAGACTGCTTTTCTGCAAGGCTCCTTTGCTGTTAAACTAAGCTCACCTTGACCCAAACCCAGGGCAGAGTGCTGGGAAAAAAGGAGAAATACCATTCCTTTCAGGAACGCTCCAGGCCAGCCACTCAACCATCAACAAAACATCAACTTTTACCTGTGCGGTTGAAAACAGGAACAGGCAAAGTAGCATGGCCAGCTACACGGCTGTCCTGGAGTGCAAAAGGAAAGTCCGACACACAATAAAAGCAAAGAATAAAACCTAGAGGGGAACCATGCCATAACTTACCCTAAAATACATCTTTGTCAGAAGTATGAATCTCCTACTCCTTTAAGGAGTTCAATGCACAGCCCAACTTGTATTAATATCACATGTGTAACTGATTGGATCAAACCTCCCCCTGTTGCACATGCACTAGCACACACAGGCTCACTAATTCCCCATTTCAGTGCATGCACAGATGGAGCCCAGTGGGCAGGGTTGAGGTAACTGCATATGTAAATTACTTATGCATTTTCACATACATTTCTTCTGTATGCAGATGCAAACTTTTTGACTTTAACTCAACCCAACAATGAGAAATTTTCAGGAATTCAGTAAAGTAACCCATCAAATACGTTCTTTCTTAAATAAAAATGCTTTTGTCTCCACAGCTTATTTTTTGGTACTGAACAGCATTTGCTGTCTAAGTCGCATAGCTTTCTAAAAAAGCATGTTTTCTTCAGGTCATAAATAATGTGAAGGGACATGATGGCTCAAAGCCTTATAAATGCATGTGTCTGTAAGAGGAGCAGAACAAGGAAGTATTTTTTTCTTATGATAAATTAAATGAATTGGAATCACGAACTAAAGTACAGTAATAGAAAAAGGATGTGTAAAGATGTCAACTAAATGCAAAACTCAAATCCTTATTCTCTTCTGGTTTCAAATAAAATATCCCTTCACTGTGTAACTCCATAGCTGTGATTATCTGATCAGCATAATCTACAGTGACTGAATGAAGAAAACAGCTACAAGAAAACTGCTCTGAAAAAGTAACCTGAACACTTGAGTAAAATCGTTGTGAAGTAAAATAAAAGATTGTAGTCACCTTCCAATTAGACTTTCTAAATGAGAAGAAATGCTTTCAGATAAGCATCAAACAGGATTATAACAGAAGATCAAAAATATGTCACATCAGACTTTAAAAGACAACTGGTAAAAGGGCAATTAAGCCATATAAAGATGTCTTACCTAGATAAGCAGGCATGTCAATAACGGCTCACTATATAAACATCGAAACCAACCATAAAAAAATAAGGTTAAATAAAGGTATGTCTTTATTTTAGAATGCTTTGGTTTATAAAATCCCACCCCCAGTCTGGTTTTGTCTTATTTCATTTGACCAGTAAAAAAGCTGGCCTTTTCCTTACTTTCTTTTACAGATTCCACATTTGTAGGTATAGCTGATCTTTTCTGCAAAGCTGTTGCTTGATTTTCTAGGCACATAAATAATTTTGCTCTTTTTTCCTAGTTTAGAGTAACAGCAGGAATAAGTTACAAAATTAATGGAGGAAAAAAAAAAACAAAATCAAAGTTCAACAGGATATGAATGAATAATCTTGGAAACAGAAAAAAAGAGATATAAAATAGTCAGCAGGCTACTTTTTTTCACTTGCAGAAAGACAATTTTTACAGGTTAAATTAGCCAGTGGGTGGGTTTCCTACTGTTCCCTGAATTCAGTAGAAGTACTCTCAGAAGTGAAATAAAAAAAAAATATCATAAAATGAAATAGAAGTGCTGTGGAATTAGTGCAAAATGTGTTTCTTCATTCACAAAGTTTTACTGCCTATATAATTTCATGAAAAACAAAATGTATAGTATATTTTGTTTTTCTAATAATAAAGTAAAATAATAAACAACAAGAAATTGTTAATAGCTTCTTCATACACAGAGTGCCAATTCTTTCCTTTTCTCATTTCTACTGTTAAAAATGAAAAAATAAAGTTTCAATACTTGGTGCTTTCAGAACACTCTGTGCTACTCACCACTGCATGTGATTTGATGCAGATACTAATAAGCATGTTTCATTCAGGTCCAAACTTGGACAATTTCATACAAGCATAACCTCACTCAAGGAAATATGATAACTGAAGTTAGTGAATAAGGCAAAACAATATCAATACAAGTGCACAACAAGTACCACAACCTTTACCATCCCACTAAGTATCAGTGCAAGTGAGTAATGGAAATATTGGAATCTCTCAAGAAATTTGCTTGGCACATGTGGAAAGATATTTATTAGAAAATAAACTTATTTAACTTGCACAGGACGTACTGCCCCTGTTTCTTGGACTTTGCGTATAATGCATGGCAGATGAGTTTGCATTGTGGCAGACTTTCCCAGCTGGCATTAAAAGATGCCAGGGATCCAGGCACAAGATGGAAAGTGGGTCCTAACATACACAAATAGAAAGAGAGATGAAAAACCATTTAATTGCAAATCCTAACTTGAAGGAAAAAGTTAATTGAATGTGTTTTACTTTGGCACAAAAGGTTAATGTTAATGGACAGACACTTTTAAACCTAGAGGCATGGCAACTGTCTGGCCCTCTTCACCACAGTAAGTGTGATGTCTTATAGCCACTATGCCTCCTCCAAGACCAACTTGGCTGACATCCTTTGATATCACTACTGATTGGATCTTCTTTATGCATGTCCTCCAAATCAGCATCCTTCTTCCAACTGCTATTAGCCAAACACCTTGCCCTGCTAAAATAACACTGCTCCAGACCTAGATGGACTGCTTAAGATATAACGGGAGACAGAGTTCAACACCTGACTAAAGGATATCCAGTAAACATTTGGAAGGTGAATAAAAACTCCAAAAGACCACATCATTCTCAGCTACTTTGATTGTAAAAGCACACTGAAACCGTGTCTTCTTCAAGCTTTAGCAGTTAGATTTCTGCTGGCTACTTAACAAACAAGAGCCTTCACCAGGAAGCGATAGCACATACTAACCCTCTTTTCTTTGGAAAGCCTAACATAATTCCCTATCTGTAGGGTCTTCAACATTCCCAGGAGTGACAAGAGAGCAGGCTTAATCCTGCCTTGCTTAAATGAGACAGCTATTTCAAAAGATTATAAAACTAGCCCTCCGGTCTCCACAGTCTATTTGGATGCAACAGCAGCTGGGCAGCCAGAGGAGTCTGTGGCAGGAAAGTCTCTTTCCATGAACTCACTGAGCCGGTGGAGGAGACGGATTGCAAAAACACACAAAAGAAAAACAAGAGTAGGGTCCTCTCAAGTGAACAATTCTTTGTTTAAGTGCCCCCATCTTGGCACCCTGACTCCTTCCCAACAGAGTTTTCCAGCAGAAACAATATCCCTCTGACAGGCAGAAGACTGTTTCCTTACCCATTTCAGCAGCACGCAGGCTGCTTGCTCAGCTTGTGCCATGACTTCCACTCTATTATCTCTACTTTCCTGTTATTTAGGGAAACATGCAAGAAATGCAAGGCTAGGTCTGCACGGACTACAGTCCTAATTTCCTTGAGTGAACTGACAACTGTTAGCCTGAGGGAAAGCACACAAAGTGAGGGCCTTCACAGTTTTAAACAAATGTATCCGACCACCTCCAAGTCCACCTGCACACTTCAGACAACGCTTGTGGTACAAGAAAGCACTAGATTCACATTGCCAGTTGAGGAGATGTCCTTCAGAGGGGGAACATCCTCCCTCCGGCGCACGTGGGATGTGGTGGGGCACAGCTCCTCCAGCTGCTGCCATCTCTGCGTTCCAAGGGGGAGACAAAGCAAGAGCATCTTGCCTGTCCCTGCTTTTATGGTAGCGATTGCGCCTGGCTCTCAGGAGGACTGCACAAGGTCTGGGAAGGCTCCTTACACCTCCCTCGCCACCGCGCACCCTTGTAAGGGCAGATGGAGGCCGGCCCTTAGCTGAGGATTAGCAGTGCTTAAAAATAGAAGCTGAGACGTGCAAACAGACTACTGAGTTGTAACTACTGAATTCCAGTGTGAAAAGAAAGTGTCAGCTGGCCATGCTGGACCTTTGCTGTATGGGCAAGGAAGGTGTTGGAATGTCAATCCAAGCACCATCTCCTGTCATGGCATGCAGACGAATAGTCCTGGGACATTGGGATGTACTACTGTAAATGGCACTAGAGACTGCCATGTATAATGCTGCTGCATTATAGAATAAGAAGGTGCTCAGCAGTATTAGGGATGCACTAATAATCCTCCATGAGGGCATACATTTATATATCTTTTTGACACAGACAAAGATGAAAACCATCAGAAAAAGCTCATGCAACTGCACCATAGGACCACAGCTGCACCATAGCTATGAATACTACCCAGATAGTAATTGTTAATAGCTTTTACAGATATATGGAAATGTAGGATGCCTCTAAGGCAAATAATCAGCCTAATTTTTACCTTATACTAACATAATCCCATTGGCTTCAGAGGAGTTTCACCAGGTGCACATCAGTGTTTATTATTACTTATATTATGGTGGTGTCTACAGGTCACTAACCATGAAGACATGAAAGAAGTATTCCCAACTCCTGACCTAAAGCAAGAGAGAGAACATCTGGCTCTCTGACCCTACCCTCAGGATTCAATAATCAAGAAGCCAGAGATCAAACGGGGAGCAGTACCAGAAGCTAAAAATACTTAAACAGTAAATAATCTGTTTACTCAATATGGATACTTATTTGGCTTCTTCTGACGCTTCAGAAACAAATGCACTGTGTCAATACACCATTTGATATTTTTTCTTTGAATTTAAAATATTCTGTGATGGTAAAGTTCACTTTGTTTCAAAATGAAAATAAACATTCCCCAGGATAGCAAAAATGCATCTGGAAGTTGGTATCCTGGTCTGAGTTTTGCTCTTATTAGAAATGGATGAACGGATATTTGTAGAAAATGAGCATGAGAAAACAGTACTCCAAGAAGCAACAGCACAGGTAAATTTCTCAAGTAATTCTATTCTCTTTTCCAATCTTAGTTGCTAAGCTAATAAAAAGCACTTATATTTAGGCTTCTATCATAATTGAATGCAAAATTTCAGTTCTACCTTATTAAATATGGCAACAGATGCACTTTGGTATGTTATCTAGACAACTGGAAGGGAAGTAGTCTGCGATTTCACAATTTGCAACATCTTGTTCTCCACAAGCAGCTTGATCTAATGATCTTTGGTTACTTGCAATTTATGGAGAAGACTTAGCCCTCGTGTGCTATCATTTGAATGAAAACAAGGCAAGATTTCTCCACAATTCAGATTTCTGGTGTCATACTGGGGAGACAGTAGCATCAAGAAATACCGTGAGGATGGCAACTGAGTAAGTATTGTCCAAGGATTACAGCTGCATTTCAACAGATGCTGTTCTTTTTTCATCTACATACACATTTGGGTTCTTGCACAGGCAAGGGGTCCTGCAGCAAGTCCAAGAAAACTGTTGCCTCACAGTAAGCCATGTCTTGCACAGCAATACCAAACCAGGAAACAGGGAATGGCTGATCTAAACTTTGTGGTGTCAGTATGCAAGAAAAATTAGGATCCATTGTGAACAGTATGCCCTCAGGTGAGACGAAGTCCAAGGCTTTCCAGACTTTCTGAGACTGAATACAGCTTACCCCATAGACAAGAAAAGGGGAAAAAAGACAACACAAATGGCTATTAAGCACTGAAATGTATCTGCAGCAGGAGGGAGACTTTTTTTAATCTACCAGTTCATATTACCTTGGGCTGAAATCACACCGGACTGCAAGGTCAGGGGTGGCCAGTAGTTTAACAGATGACCTTAAAAGGGGCTATGTATTTTAAGAAATGGCAATGGTGATCCAACAGGTGCTAATAATTCTTTCTCCTTCACTGAGAGATTTTCCAAGGATCTCACTGACCAGTTTAAATTGCGTCTCTGGTATTTGTACATGGGAAGTATAAGCTCATACACTAGAGTCTCAGAGCTGAGAAACACCCTTTCTACCTCAGTTTCTCTTAGAAAAATCTCATTCTGCTGAGGAATGGCTTTCTAAGACCTGTACTAGTTAATTTAAGATATGACTGGATATAAAGACTTGTAAATAAACCTCCCCAATGGGTACTCAAAGGAGTCCTGTGTTGACAGTCTTTCTTACAAATGAGTCACAAAACATTCCTGAGCATTAAGGAAATGGCTGAAAGCAGTATTACAAAATCCTAAACTCCTTCTCACTCTTTACCCACCAAATTCACTAAGTCTTGTCTGAGTAGGGGTCTTCTAAGTAACCCTGTACAGTGTTTCAGTCCTGGGAAAGATGGTATATAAATATCATTATTATGTAACTGCTCCTTCAAATCTGGACAGCTCTCAAAAAGATATGAAGGGTAATTAGCTCATCTCTGTGTCCAGCTAATCTCTTGGGAGAAATCCCAAGCAGTACAAAGCACAAGAGACCATCTCTACCATTTTCAACTTGAGAGCACTAAAGTCACATCTGATTAAAGTGCCTAATTGTTCCATTAGGAGATAATTATTGTCAGGCTGCTGAACAACGTGTTTGTTCCCATAATTTTTATACCTGGGAAACTCTCAAATCAAATTAAAAGTTTCAGATTCAGAAAAAGCCCTTTGTAAACCAAATAGTAAAGTAAAATTTCAGCTTGACCTATAAAAAATGAAATGAAATAAAAAACACAAGTCAGTAAATGCATGATTCTGTTGTGCCAAACTGTATGTTAGCATTAATAACAGCTTCTCACTTTCTGGAGTTTTAATTATGACTCAAGGGACTGGGAAAAAGAGAGGGTGGGAGAGAATGTAACCTTTAACAGCCTCACTGGTTGCTGTCCCTACCTTTACTGCTGTTGAACTAAAAATCTCCACAGGCTAAAATTCCTTACATTGCAAATAAAATAGTTTTTCCCTGGTTTTTATCAGCCTGGGTCCCACAAGGAACTGACAGCCGGTTTATGTCAATGAACAAGAGTTATTGTTTTCAGATATTCCTCATTCTACCCCCCCACACCCCACCCCCACCCCACAAAAAATGGTGAGGAACTGAAAGCAAATGTTACTAATAACAAACAGAAGGCCCCAAGGTTGGGGGTTCTAGTAAAGCAGCATTTGGGGGCATAACATATGGTACAAATAGGTTTGTGGAAGATGTTATTCCACTGTACTACTTTATTGAAGTCATTCATCCATGTCACTGATGCTAGACCTACCACCATGAATCTGAAGTGGTGTGACCAGACTGTCTAAACCCCCAATCTTTCTTAGAGTCAACCACCTAGGGAGGGAAGGAGCTGTGGATTTAGAGGTTGAATCTCAAGAAGATAATATCACACTTGCCCTCTGCCATGATACAGTAATTCACAAAAGGTCTGGAAGAAGATGGGGAAATCCACTTGGGCCTCATCCTGTCAGATACTTCCACTAAGGTGTTTGGTGTTTTCAAAACCCAACTTCAGACTCTTTCCCAAGAGATGGTAGGCAAAGGTAAATAGCCTAAAATATAAAAACTCTTGTACCAGGTTCTCACATCTGGGAGCAACCTCCCCTGCCTGCCTTGCTGATTTGGCACTACTGATCTTGCGAGATACCACTGTGCCAATCTATTTAGTTTGTGGACAAACAAAGTAAGAGAGTTCACTGGATTTCCTGTGTTCCTCGGTGTCCAACATAGTGAGACCGAGTGATGGTCTTTAAGTAGATAGTCAATCACTGTTATGTGATGCATGTAACATAGTATGTAAACAACTGGGAAGCCTTGAGGATGTGTTCAAACCTTTTAGTAGACAATTTAAAAGAGATGTTTCAACTAGAAGCAGTTCAAATACTGAGTCTAGAAAGTATTGTGACACTTACGGGCATGGCAGGGTTGCTATTTCATTGACTAAGCCCTGTTTCCAGCATCCACTAACACAACACAATGAAGCAGATAATAAGTCAGGAAGACGACTGATCTTAGAAAAGAAGAAGGACTAGAATAGACCATAGTAGTACATGAATATTTTCTTTATGTTTACTGAAAACCCCAAATTATATCCCAGGGAGATATTTCAAGTTCAGCAAGGAAGGAAAGATCTCTGGTCGTTTCCCTTCCAAAGCATTTTAAAAAGATAAGATGTTTCAGCTGGTTATGACATTTAACTGAGTCTCCCAGAAGCTTGTTGTTGGACTCTGACAAAACAACACTCTTGCTCTTCCCTCCACCCAATTACTTTTCCTTGTCCTGCAGAATGTGACCACCTTCTCTCAAGTATTACAAGCCAAATCTGAATGGAAGCCATATTCTCAGTATAGATATAGAGAATCTCATGAAGGATCACTGAAATCTTACTAAAATTATTACTTGGTCAACACTACTACTTGGAAAGATGACCCAATTTATTCCTAAATTCCTGTCTCAGAGGACTAGAGATTCAACAACTTATGAAACCTTGAGGAGCCAGAACAGAATGAGAGATGACATGATCACTGGGCAGGGAGAATTTTAGGTAAAATTCCTATTGATTTTCAAAGTATATAAGCTTTTATGTATGTCCTGATTTCAGCTGGGATAGAGTTAATTTTCTTCTCAGTAGCTGGTACAGTGTGTTTTGGATTTAGTGTGAGAATAATGTTGATAACACACTGATGTTTTAGTAGTTGCTAAGTAGTTCTCTTCCTAAGTTAAGGATTTTTCAGTTTCCCATGCTCTGCCAGCAAGCAGGTGTACAAGAAGCTGGGAGGGAGCATGGCCAGGACAGCTGACCTGAGCTAGCCAAAGGGATATTCTATACCATAGAACATCATGCTCAGCATATAAACTGCGGGGAGTTGTCTGGGAGGGGTGGATCGCTGCTCAGGCATCGGTCAGCAGGTGGTGAGCAATTATATTGATTGCATTGGGCATCACTTCTATTTTCTTGGGGATTTTTAAAAAATTATTTTTCTTATATTTATTTATTATTATATTTTATTATTATTTTTAGTATTAAATTTTATTTTACTTTAGTTATTAAATCGTTCTTATCTCAACCCACAAGTTTCACTTTTTTTTTCCAGTTCTCCTCCCCATCCCACTGGGAGTGGGGGGAGTGAGCGAGTGGCTGCATGGTGCCTAGTTGTTGGCTGGGCTTAAACCATGACAATGTACCTTCAGGACCTTTACATAAAATGCCCAGAATAAATTAAGGTTTTCACCATTGTTCTACAGCATTCAGCCTATAGATTAAATTAACAAAACATACAGTTTTCAAAAAAGGAAAGTAAGTTACATCTTATCAAAGCCTTTTAAATGCTGCATAAAATGGCTTTATTCTCCCAGATCAGCATGCAAAAGGTAACATGTTAAAAAAGAGAGCTCTAGAGAACTCTGTTCATCAGTATTAGTAAAGTTCTCAGTTAACTTCAGATCTGCTAGTATTATGTCACTGAAATGAAAGAATTTCTTTGTTTCTGCAGTGTTATATTTTTAGATGTATTGAACAATTGTGAAAACAATTTTGCAATATCCTCCCCCTCTTAAAAATGCGTATCTTTGTTTCCCTATTTTTTTAAAGAGACAGCATTGAATGGTATCATTTCAAAGGCAAGATATTTTAATTAAGAACAGAAAGTCAGAATTGTTGGGATGACAAAGTTTACTATGAACAGAGAGGTTTGCATTGCTCTAATGAAGAAAAATTTATATTTGCACACTATAGCATCATAAATTTGAAGTGATAAAATTGGGTATAGGGAAAAATCCTGACACTCGGCCTAGGAACTCCAGTAAGCCCAATAGCAAAAGCATGCTAGCATATCAATAAAATCACAAAATTTTGTGCTGTAGGTGAATAAAATACAAAAGATTAAACAGACTGTATAAACAATAAAATACAAAAGATTAAACAGGCTGTATAAACAATGTAATATATTTCTGAGGTTTAGACTTAAAAAAAGACTTTTCTACTAACAAAGGTGAATTTTTTTTTCCTGCTGTCTCAACAGCATCTCTGTTAGCCAGCTGAACAGTCCTGTTTATTACCATATATCTGAAAGCAGCATGTTTCAATGTAAGTGGAAATGTCAGTCAGTGTGTGGCATCGTGGATCAAAGCCCTGCCTCGGTACATGTACCTTCTCATCTCTTCTCATCGGGGCTTCCAATTTGAGATGGAACAGAAGGAGCGCAAAGTCAGCTTCAAACAGATGTTGTAAAATGTCTGGTGGGAACAAGCTCCCCTCAGGAGCAGTCAGATTGTGTGGAATAGCATCTGTTAACTTTCATTGGAAAGTCTCCACACTGGAGAATCAGAACACAGCGAGGGAAAAAAAAATAACAGTAATGGAAGAGATGGAGAAAAGGAAGAAAAGGATTGTGGATTTTATGGTGTGTGGTTTTTTATTGAACTGCCCATTTTTCCTAGTTTTGCAATATTCAACATACAAAAATTTATTTAAAAGCAAAGATATTATTCAATTTGAAAAAGAATGGGTGGTTATAGCAAGTAAAAACATGCCCCAGAAGTAGTCATAAGGGTTCTATGTGTATCCGAAATTCAGAGGACTTTAATCTTTCACTACTTATGTAAAAACCCACGTCTTCTACTTTCATTTACCAAACAAGGCTAAAATCCTATTTAAGTCAAGAATAAGCCAATGTCGCTAAAGTAGGCATATATGTTAAAGAAATAGCTTTCTGTAGTATGCCAGGAGTTGAAAGCACTTGTTTTAAGTTTTTTCACGGGTATATTTCCCAGCAGGTATTTAGGTGTGGATTACATCCATTAGATTCACACACAAAGGAACAATCTGATTCTAGATCGAAGATCCATGAGCATTGCTGCCACAAGGCAGCGATTCCTCGTTGCTCTTGTGTATGACTACACAACTCATTTCTATCCCACCTTTCCACCTTACTTGTTCAGAAGCTTAAATTTTTCTGTTGCCCACTGTTTTGGTTGCTGATCTTTGCCCAACGGTGAAGACATGCTTCTAGCTCCAAAGGAAGCATATATGGTATCACTTTAGGACACTGGAATCAACAGCCATCACATGTCAGCTAAGGAAATGATCTGCAAGTCTCTTTTTCTTTGCTACTGGACTCTCTCTGCTCACATCAATACCATTACTAACCAGGCCAAGGGATACATGGATATTTGACTTTTTTGTCATAGAACATTGTTATAATTTGATACATACAGAAACACATATCTATGCATCTCAGTCAACACAAAAGAAATGGAACAATTGAAGTTTTAATGACATAATGAGAAAGAAATCCCCCAGCCGAGAGACAGTCTAGCCATTTCAGAAGAAAAGCCTAAGCTATAAAATAAATTCATTAAATTCCTTTCCCTCTTGACAGTTATACTCTCAGTATAAAAGATAGCTGGGAGACCTAAGAAATCCAGTTCTAAACATTCTTAATTTTGGGGGTGCATAACCTAACTTTGTGTAAATGAAACCCGAACTAATTTCCACCTGTGGAAGATCTTATCCCCTTTTCTTCTTAATTTTAAAGGCCATTGTGGTGGGTTGACCCTGGCTGGACGCCAGCTTTATCACTCCAGCTCCGTAGCTGGACAGGGGAGGAAAAATGTAACAAAAGGCTCGTGGATTGAGCCAAGGACAGGGAGGGATCACTCACAAATTACAGTCACAGGCAAAATAGACTCAACTTGGGGAAATTAATTTAATTTATTACCAATCCAATCAGAGTAGGGTAATGAGAAATAAAACCAAATTGTAAAACGCCTTCCCCCCACCCCTCCCTTCTTCCCAGGCTCAACTCCACTCCCAATTTTGTCTACCTCCTCCCCACCAGCAGCGCAGGGGGATGGGGGTTGGGGTCAGTTTATCACACGTTGTCTCTGCTGCTCCTTCCTCCTCAGGGGGAGGACTCCTCACTCTTCCCCTGCTCCAGCGTGGGGTCTCTCCCACGGGAGACAGTCCTCCATGAACTCCTCCAATGTGAGTCCTTCCCATGGGATGCAGTTCTTCATGAACTGCTCCAGCATGGGTCCCTTCCATAGGGTGCACTCCTTCAGAAACAGACTGCTCCAGTGTGGGTCCCCCATGGGGTCACAAGTCCTGCCAGCAAACCTGCTCCAGCGTGGGCTCCTCTATCCATGAGTCCACAGGTCCTGCCGGGAGCCTGCTCCAGCGTGGGCTTCTCATGGGGTCACAGTTTCCTTCGGGCACATCCACCTGCTCCAGTGTGGGGTCCCCCACAGGCTGCAGGTAGATATCTGCTCCACTGTGGACCTCCCAGGGCTGCAGGGGGACAGCCTGCCTCACCATGGTCTTCCCCACAGGCTGCAGGGGAATCTCCGCTCTGGTGCCTGGAGCACCTCCTCCCCCTCCTTCTTCATGACCTTGGTGTCTGCGGAGTTGTTTCTCCCACATATTCTCCCTCCTCTCTCTCTGGCTGCTGTTTTTGCAGCAGTTTTTTTCCTCCTTCTTAAATCTGTTATCCCAGAGGCACTACCACCGTCACTGATGGGCTTCGTCTTGGCCAGCGGCAGGTCTGTCTTGGAGCCGGCTGGCATTGGCTCTGTTGGACATAGGGGAAGCTTCTAGCAGCTTCTCGCAGAAGCCACCCCTGTAGCTCCCCTGCTACCAAAACCTTGCCACGCAACCCCAATACAGCCCTTCATTTCAAATAATGGGTTTTCCCAATCATTAATGGTCTTTGTTGAGCAGAACATGTGAAAAAGGACATATAATCACAGTACTGTATCTCAATTTGGCCTACGATAATCTTCTTTTTGTTAAGGCAGTAATAATACTGCAATAAATTAAAAGTAATTTGAAGTATGCTTGCTGCAGAGTGCTTAGACTAGGCTGATACAATACCCTAAAGGTAAAAAGACAGAAGCATACTGGGGGGGGGAGGGCCCATAAACACAGCAGTAGCACCTCCTTTCAGTCAAGAATTAAACCCAGCACTAGCCAGACTGCTCAGCTGCAGACATCAATGTCCTGTCATTAGTCAACTTCAGGAAATATTCGGCATTTGTTACCCAATCTGCAAAGACAGGAAGTAGAGGAAATGGAAACGCTGGGGAGGGAGAAGGTTCTGCACTTTAGTAGGTGATGGAAAACAGCGAGAACATTACTGCTGTTTGTTCAATCTAGTCATCTAGGGACTTCTAGAGGAACAAAGACCTTTATCTCTTTTTGTGGGAATAAACATTGCAGAGCCAGAATTTGAAGACAAGTTTTGACCTGAGGACAACATAAAGGAAACTCCAGAGCTAGGAAATGTAAGCTGTGTTGCTGTCTTATTCCAAATATTCAATGTTTTAGACTTAAGTCCACTTACAGGGAGGGATACAGATCTAACGCCTATTAAAGTTAAGTGGAAAGACTCCCATTCACTTCAACAGGCTTTAGATCACAGCCATAGTAACAAGACTCAACCACCACTTCAAAAGCTGTCCATTGTTTGAAGATGTTAAAGGATTTTTTCCCTAAGCAAGTCCCAAAGCTTATCAGTGATACTCCAGAAGTACATCACAGACAGAAAAGGATCACAAATATTATCAAATGGATCACTGCAAAAGACAAGGATAAATGCCATATGCTTGAAGCACTAGCATGTGGGTGGTAACTGAATTTTGACCATTGAAAAATACCACAGTCTAGGAGACCAAAATCTTCTTTAACTCCCATCTCCCATTGCCTTAAGCCCAAAATACAGGCAACCTTGTAAATGCTTTAACTTGTTTCAAACTTCAAAGGGCCTTCCCTTGCTCAGTTATTTCTCACATCCTAGTGGATCTCCTTTCCATTGCTCTTGTTTAGAGTTAAATTTACTACAGTTGCTCGCTTATAGCCCTGACCTCCTTAAACCTCTGTGATTTTCCTTGTAATTAAAAAGTTAGTGTAGTGTGTGACGAGGCCTTAATGAAGTGTGGGCAGGAAGGAAGGTGGTCACACTACTCTATGAGTGGCAACCATTGCATCAAGGAAGCTTTAGTCATCTGAAGGGGAAGCTGAATTGCTTATTGAGGGATCTCAGTTCCCATTTTTAATTGTGTGGAGGGAAGGAGGTGGTTGTGGTAGGCCTGCTGGTGTACGTGAGAGGCAATGGTGATCAAGAAGGATCCCTGGATGTAGTTGCTGACGGAGCACACATGTGAGAATCCCATTTCAAGAATTCCAGCATGCCTGATCTGCAGAAGCGTCATCGGCAATTTCAGCACAACTCAATGAAAGCTGCAGATATTCACCTCCTTTGGAAGTCAAGTCCCTAAATATAGATTTGGGAACCCCATGTATCACCACACACACTTTTAAAGCAATGCATCAGAAACTGGTAAAGAGATAAACAGCTCCTCTCAGGCTCTGCTGTCAATTCAAATTGAGTTTGGATCAGTAACAGCTGGACAGCAGATTGATAGCCTCATTTAAATGACTTCTCACAGAAGCAATGCTATAATAGGCATTAATTAGATTCTCTTGTGGGGATACACAAAAAGACTAAAAGCCTGGAGAGAGCATTATCTCTTGCAGTTAGCTGAAAGCAGCATAGGGAGTAAGATGTAGGGATAGCCTAAGGACAACTCTAACTCAGCCAAAATTCCTCCAGGGTTATCTGTGGAGCACATGTTGTGTGATGCCCAAGTGCTGCATTCTAACCTCACCAACTGCTTGTCAGCATATGGCAGCCCCCAGCGTGGTCCTCAATCCAACCATTTGGGTACTTAATACCAAGACAACTAGAAGGCAATAGTGTCTGTGGGAGCCAAAGGGATTCCAAAAGGCTAGTACACAAGAATGCAAATCCATACGTGCTCTCCCTCAAAAATCTGTAAGCAAACTTTTGTAGGCGTTTTGTTCCCTTTCTTTTCTAAGGTAAACAACTGCTTTCAAAAGTCATATTTATCAGACGAATGTGTCTCTGCACTTCTGTTCATGAGGAAAAGGCATGGCTGGTTTTGTTTCCTTCCTCTCCTTCCCCTTCTATTTCTTTCTTCAAAAAAGAAAAGACAAGCTGTTGTCTTTTTTTGTTCCTTTTTAAAAAAAAAATAAAAAAATTACCAGTTACAGCAAGCTCAAGCAGTTGATCCTTGAGTGTCTCCCTGGTATTAAAAAAGTGTTCACAGGTCAAGGCTGAAGCAATAGTTTCCACAAGAAGAGGTAAAATTAGATCGTCTTGCTGTTATCCTCAGCATATCGAAAATAACATTTTAAATCTAACATTAACTTGTGAGAATAATAATTAGATATGCTGCCAGGATACAAGAAGTTATCCTACATTTTACTTTTGTAGTAACTCTCATTGTAAGTAATACAGCCTAGGATAACAACTTCACCTACAGTAAGCAGGTGCCCTTCCAGAAGAACAATACTGCTAAATACTGTTACAGCATTCCTCACACCCTTCAACTGCACAACACCCTCAGCTAAAATAGAGTGAGCATCACAGGGCTGTACCTAGGATTAGGATTTGTTTTTAATTAGATGTGTACATGTTTTTTCTCCCCAGTGGCACAATAATTTCATTGCCTGTATGGGATACAGCGGACAGAAACATCCAATCACGTATCAGCATCTGGATGGGGCTTGCCTGAATGTCAGAGGTTTGCAGTAGGTAGGTCCAGGGACTCCCTCCTTTTCAACAGTTAACAGCATACCTTTACTTTACCATGCATGCTAACATCTTCTCATTATTAACTTCTTTAAAAATGCAAAAGACAAAAATTAAAGCAAAAAAAGAATCTTAAGAGGAACAGGCCAGGTAGTAGTGATGATACATCAATACAAACTCTCTGCAGTATTTACTGTCCTTCCAAAAACCAAGAAACATCAGGTAATGTACAAAGAAGCATTAATTAACACTTCTGTCAGGTAGGACTGAGTGAGCTAAGAGTGCACCCCAGGGCTCCCAACCCTTCCACTTCTGAGTGGCAAAACAAAGAAAACCATCTTCAAACTTCTACATGCTGAGTGACAACTCTATGACAACATGGTTTTTTATTCAAATTCTTTCCCCCCACACCCATCTCCTCTCTTAGAAAAAGAAAATTCAGAGAGCAGATAGGAACAAAACCTTCCATCCCCAAAGAAATTACCTTGTATCTAGGAAGAAAAGCAGCAAACAAAAACTCACATGCCTCACAGGACATGGGACTGTCTACATTTGCCCACTTTTTTCCTTAAGCTGATCACAAAAAGTTTGCAGAAGGGTGCAACAGACATTCAAAAGGCATGAAGCAACTGTCACAGGGTCCTTATATTAAGGGTCAAGTTGAAAGGATATTCCCTCCAGCAGCATATTTCGGTTTGGAGCCATCTTTTGATCAGAAACAAATGCTCTCCATAGAATCTGTTTCTTTGAGATTCTAAAAATAAATTGATCTATAAGTGACTGTACTGTAACACAGTGAGTCAGATCAAGGAGTAAGAGCCATTTTTAGGCTATGAAGTAAACCTTACCCTGAACTAAAGGCTATCTCTGTAGACAGAAGAGACAAGTTTTCTCAGCATAATAATCTGGGGACATGGAGGAGAGGGAGGAAGGATAGAGAAACCCTTAAGTGAGGAGAGGAAAACCAGCACCTCTGAGCAATGTGCTGCTCTTCTGTGATGAAAATGCAGCAATAGTAGAAAAAGATAACAATAATGATAACTAAGAATAATAACTAATAAAACACAAGTTCTTTAAATTTAGTTAGAGCTGAAGATACTATGATAAACAGAAGCGATGCTGTGGCAGGAGTTGCAACATAAAAAGCACAGAGGTGCACGTATGAGGCAGGAGCCATGGGAGACACAGGGGGGCAATCTCTCCAATTTTGACACCAGCCTACGGCTCCTCGTCATCCTTTATTTCTTGGCAGTTAGACTGTGAAAGATTTCCCTCTCCCGTCTTAAATAATCCCTGTTCAAAATGGGCAGTAATGTGTGTAAGCAGGATTTCAAGCACATGCCGCGGTTAGCAGAAGATGTATAACCTGTTTCATGCTTGCAGAACCTCACACCTTTTTACACCTTTCCTCTGGCAACCATTCTGGTATAAGGAGCAGAAATCAGGCATTTCCATTTTTACCAGTTACACAGGCAACACCAGTATTAAGAGGCAATAGTTCTTCACCTTTATTAGGTTAATAAATGGAAACCAAATCTTGTCACAGTTGAGAAGTCATTTCTGTTATCAAGGTATGTCTTGTTTTTACAACAAATCAAAACTATATCTTTGTTTATCGTAATATGGTTTTTATTACTGTTATAGGAGACACCATAGTACACCTGATAATTACCAGAAAAGAGTGATTATTGCATGTGACTACTCTGTGACTCTTGATTAAAAGGTGCTAGATCATTTGGGTTCAGTTTGCAGAATTGTATACTTTCAAAATCCAAAACACCCTATTAAATCCACAAAGATATTTTTCAGATCACATAACATGAACATCTG
The DNA here is from genome assembly GCA_013401275.1 of Pandion haliaetus. Taxonomy (NCBI): domain Eukaryota; kingdom Metazoa; phylum Chordata; class Aves; order Accipitriformes; family Pandionidae; genus Pandion; species Pandion haliaetus. Next base: position 50,650 of record VYZV01003257.1, on the reverse strand, counting down.
CAGTTTGTTCACAAGCAGACTGTGGCACAGTAGTTAATACAGTACTATCTTAAAAATAATGTAACTTAATGTGTTCACTTATAAGAAAAAATATAATTTCTCAATAAATAAGGGTATTGGAAACTTCATGCAACATTGCCAGTTGTTCATATATGTGACCCATAGGTTTAAACTCAGAGTGTTTTTCAACGACTATAAACTGGAATATTATTGTCCGTAGTTGAAGAGCTACATACAAGCATTTAGAAAACCACAGCAGGGGACCAAAAGCGAGATAGAAAACAAAAGCTAGCTGAAAACACCAGCTTGGTGCAAGGTCAGATACCTTACTCTCAAGGGCAATTCTCAATCAGGCAGTGATTTTACTGCATGTTAAATATTTACAACCCAAAAGAAGTTTGCCAGAAGAATCACCTCTGTCAGGCCAGCAAGATTTGGGTTTAATATAGTTTGAATGCTGCCAAGTGTTTGCAGGATAATTCAGCATCTTTCTGTGCTGATGTAAGCATAAATTAAGCATAAATTTAAGTGTAATTATACAACAGGAAGTGTTAAATGCTTCATTGTGAATTAAAGCAACAGGTGCCTACCATATTTACACTAACAATTATTAAAACTTCTAAGTTCTACAGAAAGGGACCTGAAAACTGTGGCAACCCGTAAAATTTAATAAAGACTTCTTCTCAGAACACAAAATGTTCTATAGACCAGATTTCCATACATATTTAAGTACCTTTTATGAAGCCAAAATGGTGTAAATGGGACATTAATATAACCAAAATTCCATCCCATAGGTGAATTCTAAAATTCTGTAGAGAAGTCACCAATCACAATTAAACGCTACAATTCTTTGAACAGCGGTTTCGTGAGAAATACTTTTATTATATCAGGTGCAGACTGCCTTTCCTTGGTACATTTATTGATGCATACTCTATTTATTACAGACTTATTTTTGCAAGAGAATTTTTAATTTAACTTTTGAAGTATGATGTTAAAAAGAAAATCTTACTTTTTGTTGTTACAGCTGTGACGTCCAACAGCCATCCAGAACACAATTAACATTAGTTCACTTGCACAGAGCAGAATGATTAAAAAACCCCCAGCTTTTTTGATCTAACTTGTTGAGAGCAGATACGAGATACGACTCTGGTAGCTGGCATTAAGATTTTGTTCATATCTGACACCCAGTACAGGCTAGATAAGTCCAGCAGTTTGGCTGATTTCCTTGTATGACACCAAAGCAGAAGAAGGGTTTGGATAATAGTTTATTGGCTTCGCTCACAGGAACAATGCGGCTGTCCAGAATTCTCTCCACATCCTCAAGTTAAAGCATGTGTAAAGTTTTAATGCTTCTTTTACTTACAAAAAGGCTCTTTGAGCAGTGGGTAGTGCCAATAAAAGAATACTAGACTGAAAAAGCATTTGCTAAGGAACAAGTTCTCAGCGCCTCTGATCTACAGGCGACATGGATATAGTGATGTTCTGCCAACAACAAACAAGGGGCTCCCTCAACATTTTCTGTCCTGATAAAACCCCTTGAGCTCAAATGGATTTTGGATGTCATCTCCAACTCACGCTAATGGAGACATCCCAGAGCTTGCACAATGCGAAGCTCCTTCATGCAAAGGCTGGGCTCCCTCAGCTCCCACATTGCAACTGATTCCCATATTGCTTCCTAAAAACTGTCCCACATGCTCCTGTCACCTAACCACTAACCCAGACTCTGCAGCTCCCCTAGACTCCTGTGTTGAGAAAGGCGATGTGCACCACTCTGGTGAATGAAAGATAAATGGGTCAGACCTGCCATGGTGACAGAACAGGATGACACCTCCAACTATCAGCAGTATCAACATGTGTAAGGACAGTACACCATGTAAGTACTACAAGCGTTAAGTGTGACAAGCTCCAGTTGAGTAGTGGCCATTTTCTGACCTAGCACAGCAAAAACCACAGAGGTGGTAATAGATATATGTCCCATGCAAGAGAACATGATGTTGACAGGTTTCTGAGAGTAAAATCACAGCAAAGTGTGTGTGAATATTTTGTACATCTTCTATTCGAGATGGGCTGCAAATATTCTCTCTCTTTTTCTCTACAAATATGTTGTATTTTGTATGTTGCTTCCCATAAGTAGTAATTTCCATTTACTTCAAAGGATTCTCTACAGCTTCCAATTCCCTGATACAGGTATACATACAGAAAAGAGGGGAAAATATAAATGTCTAATTCTCATTTTTAGCTGGGACAGTTTCAGTGTGTCAAGGGCAGCATATAGCTCTCCTTGACCGGTTGTAGGAGTTGGAGCAACCACTAAAATGTGTGAATGTTATTGTAACACTTAGGATGTCATAGGCCAGCTAGAGTCATACCAAGTCAAATACTAGGTTTTATTGCCCAGTACGTTAAAAGCCATAATCTCCCACAAACACTTACACAGTTTGGCACAGAAACAGAATTAACAACAAAGTAGAGGCCGCTTTCTTCTGGCACCCAGTGTCAATTTACCTAAAAATACACCCTGTGCATCTCTGTACAACTAGGCGAGTGGTGAGAATTAATGTGATCAAGAGTTTTCTCATGTCTACATCCGTGGGATGTCTTTGTTGTATAAGTATACTGATTTTATAGATCTCTTCCAATTGTTTCTTCTCTCCAGAGGATAAAGTAAAGCCTTGGAAATGTATCTCCATACTATGGCCAGCTGCTTCAAGAATTCACATCCATGAATTCTTTGTAGAACATCTGTCTGATTTTCAGAGAGAGATACTTTCATGGATATGAAGAAAATGGATACACAAACACAACTGGAAAGATATTATAGGTAGACTGTAGTCCAAGATTTGAATGTAGCATTCACTGCTCCCACATCCTCTCTTCTTCACACATGCTCCCGCAGGAAAACATGCATAACTTCAAATGCAAAGTTTATAATTTGGCTTGACCTCTAAGGTCCTGAACACTCTTGATTTGAACTCAGTCAGAAGCCAGTTGTGGGCCAACATAAAATTACGACCCACCCAAGAAGAAATGTTACTGTGCAGGCTGTGCATCAAACAATAAAATTAAAAAATACAATTGCTCCACTCAAAAAATCCACCTTCTTAATGTCTGCCCAGCTGTCACACAACAAAACTTTTTAAAAGATCAATTTTTCTGAGACCGTCCACATTATCCCAAGCTTTTAAACAGATTTCTCTTTCACTGAATCAGATTCTAATCTGACATGCAGATATCTCTTTCCCATTAATGGTCACATGCACTTCTTCAAACCCATATAGGAAGGTTAGCAGCACAAAAGGTTAACACTTTACATACACCATGATAAAAGCATGGATCCCTCCTAGGGCAAAAAGCCAGAGTTCAAAAACAGATCATACTGCTTACCCTTTAATAACCCTGTGAGTGAGGGCAGTGGTAGTGATAAAAGAAAGTATTAACTGTACCTAACACTGACCAGCAGAAGAAAACAGCACTAAAGCTGGACCAGATAGCCACAGGATAATAACCCACAAGTCAAGAGTGTCCTGAAAGGGTGCAGGGACAGGATAATGTCTTTTAAGTTCCTCAGGCACAGCTGAAAAGTCTTCACTAGGAAAAAGTACATGGTAAGCAGCATCATGACCACCACAACAGACCACTGGCAGCCAGCAGTGCTGGAATCCTGCAGAGCCCTCCCAGGCTCAGATGGGAAGAAAATAGTTAAAAAAATACCTTTTATATATCCAACCTCAACTGCACTACAGGGTCTTTAGGTGTCGTCTATCTGGATTTGGGCATAACCTATCCTGCTTTCCCTCTGTGATTTTGTGAAATAAGAGTTTCAACTCAGCATGGGCAATGAGCAGAACACCATGGAGAATAAAACTCTGAAGAGACAGTTAACACTACATACTTCTCAAAAAGTCTGCACAGGAGCCGAGCATGCAGAGAGCTTTATGACTGCAGCATGTCTTTGCTCAGCATTCACAAATATGGGGAAGTAATCATTATTTATAAAAATCCCATAAAAGGTATCCATTTTTTTTTTGCTCCATAAATGAGTAATGGCTCGATCATTTAGCACCCATGAGTCATAAGTTTTCTCTTGTAAATAGGATAAGATCAAATCCCATGGCAACATGTTCAGTCATATTTAAGTCTTAATTGTATATTTTTCCCCCTTCTTCCTCTGCCTTCCACCTTTAGAGCATTCTCTGCCCTGCACTATTCTCTAATTTACAGGGACCCAGTCTCATCTACAACATATCAAAACACAGACCTCGATTTTTTAAGCAAGGATGTTAGGGAAAAAAAACAAAACCCACACCAAAACCCTTTTACTGGAGTCCTCTCATTCAAAATGCTCACTGTCCTGCTGAATTTTTATGCAATAATGTTCCCCATTGACACAGATAACAGGAACACTGACATGTCAAATCTGTTTGGTGGGATTTTTTGTTCTTGCTGTTATTTCCCACCCCACCCCTGACCAAGGGAAAAGGAGAATTGCCTGTAGGCTTTAATCATGATGCAGTACACACAGGCTGCTAGTGAGATACTCTGTGTCTGGAAGGTAGTAAAAAAAAAAAAAACTTGAGAGAAAATATTTTGGATTTCATTGCTCCCTTGCCATGCCTATGCTTTGGGGAAGAACGACCAACAGCCACATTTTTCAATGCCATTTGAGCAGGGTTGAACACACAAATCCCATTATTGTTAATGGGATTTGTGCACGTAATTCTGAATACTTTGAACACTCTCCCGTGAAGTTTCTCCCAACCCCTCAAGAAGCAGGAACAATTCTATGTTATTTAAACATAATCTCACTGACAGGTAATTTTGTGACACAAAATTTATTGCTGGCTTGTCCTTTGAGGGCATGTTTCACCATTAATGTTTCCTTTTAAAAACTCCAGCATACATTAAATGCTCATACCAAGCT
>VYZV01003257.1:0-45715 GCA_013401275.1 Pandion haliaetus | reverse complement strand
TTCCTTGTTTTTTCCTTGGAAAATCTTGCTTTCTGTGGTATTTTGCATTATCCAAATCCCTCTCTATTTCCCCCTCCTCCTCTTCGAATACTCAGGACACCCTTGAAAATGAAATATTTGATCTCCAAAGACCCTACTGGTCAAATATTCTTTTAAATAAACCCTTTACAGTATTCACCTATTACCTCAGACATTCATGTGGTATAAATTTTAAATAAACGTCTACCAGCTTGCAATTGATCAAGTGAGCTAGAGGCCATGAATTTAACATGACTATTCCTGCAGGCTGCCTCTTACAACCTACCATTTGCCACTAGACTTCAATGCGGTCATTAACAAAGCGGGCCACGGGCTCACGGTCCTACAGGCTAAAAGGCTATCTTGGATATCAACATACTCTGCTTTGGCTTTAGGCCCTTCTGTAACACGAGTGGCTTTAGCTCATCTGCATTTATGTCAGTGAGTCATTTGGAGATCTCAGACATACCTTTGAGATGGTGAATTGCTGAAACAGGTCATGCTATCAATTAACATGAAAAACAAAGTAATTTCCTACATGCGAACAGACGATGGGACTGGAAGGAGGAAATTAAAAATGCCATTATGTCACATGGCCCAGCAAGGCTGTAGCACAGCTATTGCACAGATCACAGTCATAACACATTAGAAACACACAAGCTAGGACTTGATCACAGAGGTTTAACGTACATCATCATTACCTTAGAGGGAAGGCTCTCAAGTTCTAATAAGAAAAGTATCTGATGAGATGAAAAGTTAAGAATAGGACCTACGTAGCTAACTTAAAATACTTGGGGTGTTCTCATGGCCACAGTGCTGGGAAGGGTTTCAACGAGCAAGGCTTGCACTGTCACTCTGCCAAGGATGTCCAGTATTACTCTGAGACAAAATAACTGAAATCAGCAAATGGTGCTGGCATGATATGGTACATACAGTCTCTCCAAAAGACTTCCTCCTGTTGTTCCCAAAGCTTTACACCACTGCAGTTCCTAATGAGAGGTTTGCTTAATTGCTATCAGGACTTTCAATTTAAAAAATTTAAATTTTGCTTAAAGGATTATTATTATTAAGAAATTGCCCTGCGGCACAAGCTATTCATATTCATTGGTTCAACACTGTGTAACCAATTGACAAAAAGATGGTGAGGTGAGTTAAGTGTACAGTGGCACAGGGAAGGACTTGACTTCACCTGCAGAGAGGACAGCTCAGCAAACTGTGGAAAAATGGGACTTCTCCTAGATCTTCTCCCAGGAAAGAGCAGAGAACAATATTCCCCTCAGCAGAGCACAGTTAGAAGAAAATAGTCCTGTTTTCTAGAGTACAAGCAAGACCCTCATCAGTTTGAATGCCTCCTTTCCCCATTGCCAGCCACTCTTAAAAATCAGATCTGGCCACTGAACTGAAAGTCCTGCCCATGTAGTTCTCCTGGCTTTTGCCCCCACCAGTGTGCATTGCCTCTCTGCAAGACTTGGAGGAAAACTCTGGTATAATCCTACCTCAATGTCTCTGCTCCTGCTGCCTGGAGACTACCGGACAGTGGAGGATATAGTCCTCAGGCAAAAAAAGCAGCAACTAATGTAGGAGAAAGAGTTTTACAAGTTTGCTGCTGGGATTCACATTGCTGCTGATGGCTTGAAGAACAGCTGCAGCTTCTGACTCTCAGAAATACCGGTACAAGGTTTGTAAGACAAGTCTCACACTGGGCATCAGAGCTAGATACAGTTGATCTTACTAGATTGAATTCAAGCAAAAATCTTCCAGTAACACAAATGCATACAAGGCTAAGTCCACAATTTATTGGAAAGACATAACACTGAAAAAACAAATAAAATACAATATATTTTATGGCAAGGTGTCTTTTCCCTTGTGGGAAAAACTATTTCCAGATTCAAACACATCACAGCAATGTACATTTCTGCAGTAAATACCAGCTGAGGATCTTAACTGCAGCCTGCTGACAAACCTGCTTTCCAGAAATCATTGCCTTCCCATTTAAAGAGAGTCCTAAAAGGCTGACTCCAGAAAATCACACAGCATTTCTATTCTGTATCATCTTGGTCATCTCCATCATCACCACAAAGCTATTAGTGCATGCACACACACATGCAAAAGCACATCAACACACACACATGCATAGGAATAACTAGGGCAATGGAAAATACATTCCATCTTTGCTCACTTATTCCACATACAGGCTAATTTCTAAACCACAGGGGAGCAAATGTTCTCTAAAGCCCTCTTATCCTACAGCTAAATACCCTTGCTAACGAAGAGTTAGCAGCACAGCCACCACTATCAAAAGCACTAACTTTTAGATTAGTAGCAGTTGGCGACTCAGTCATCCATTTTTCATTTTAAGGAAACCTTTTTAAGACTGCACTCTTATTTTCAGGAGGACTATAAATGCACTTCTCATGTTTTTATTTTATTTATTCTGCCCTGGGGATTTGGGTCCCTCTTTGCAAGCAATAAATTTTTCTTTAAATCTTTTTGGTAATAATATATTTTAAAATGAATCAGACAAGGGGAGCAAAAACACAGGTCTCCTCTCCAAGCGTTTTGGCAAAGTATCACTGCTACGCGGTGTTTGTAATCAACTTGCGGTCACTAAGCAGAGTGCTAACGGCCTCTGCAAAAAATGGAAAGCTGCATGTGTCAAAACATGGCTTGCACCCCTCCACTCTGCACCACCCCTACCTTCCACGCATGGCCACCTTCCCTTCACCACCATATAAATTAGTAAGGAGGAAGGCAAGATGGAAAGACAGACAGACGGAAAGAGACGCTACGGCAGCTTTTAAAATTGTTGCTGTAAAGGATTTATCTGAAGGTCTGAAGGGACAGCACTCAGTACTTGACAGAATGAGTTACAATGGTTAGGGGGGGAAGGAGGAGGAGGAGGAGGAGGAGGAGGAGGGAAAGCAGCCTGGGAGGAGAAAACCTCCAAAGTCTCGTGTCTAAAATGCTCTTGGAAAATTTCCAATTACCAGTTCAGAACAATGTTGACATTTAGCCTTTTTCTAATCAGTGTTGTCCGTCACCCAGGGCAGAGATTCCTGCTGTATGACGGAGCTCTTCTGCAACTGGCAGTGGCGTCCTCCCGCCGGTCTACTCCTTTCTGCCCATGGCCACCACCCACCAGCACCCAACTCAGCACCCCTGTCCCACCCCACAACTTTTAACCCCCCAACAGCAGGCTGGGGCACACAGTGGCTGTGGGCTGGGGCCAATGTGTACGGTAGGGTACAGCACAACAGTAACAGCACAACAGTAACAGCTGCCTGCAGGAGATTAAACCACCGCTGATGCTCTGCAGTCGGGCTCCTGACAGAGGGCAGGGCAAGTGGAGAAAAGGCTCATTTTAAGCCAGGTTCTGTTTAAAGAAATTCAGTAGATGCCATAAATGGAAATATCTCATATGGCAACCAAGTCCTTAAAGATAGTTAAATTCAGGTACTGGATTTTAATTTGACCAAAGTGATGTTGCAGAAACCTGCAGTTTTACTTGTTTATCAGTTTCTGGCTTTGAGCAGAGAAAAAAGGGGAAAAAAAAAAGATGACAGAACTGCAGGAAAGAAAGTATTTAATTGCTATTAATAACTGTTCCCATTATTTACAAATCAATTCAACACTCTTAGACCTCTGACAAGTTCAGTGTCATTCACTGTGCAGATCAGAGGAGCACAGCACGAGGCTGAGCTACATCATGTTTCGTCCATCATCACAGAACAAAAAAAAACCAGCTTGGCACAAGCTAGATCTAAGCTGCTGTCAGCTCAGAAACATCAGGAATGGAAAAGGTCAGAGAGCACTATGGAGCTGGCACTGATAGAGTGAGATAAGGTATGCCGCACAGTGACAGCCTGCCTTAGCTATCACAAAAGCAAGGACAGCAAAGAGGAGGAAAGCACTGCCGGCACAAGACAATGTGCTCTGCAGCAGCTGGCTGTCATCGTGGACACTTAGGTACCAATCCCATTGACAGGTCAGAGGGAGCAGAGGGAGCATGTCAGAGGGACATGTTGCAACGGGAGGCAGAAGATTTTGCTTTCTTCATCTTTACTGCAGATACCCTGCTTAAGGATGGTAGTTAAGCAGCTGACTGACTTAAATTCATTTCTCTAGCCACAGTGATTTCAACTGCATTAAGTTTGTTCACATGGAAGTAGATGTGACTACACAAACATCAAATTAGGTAAATGCAGGATTAGGGTTATGGCTCGGTAGATATAAGTAAACTCATCTCCAGAAGTTATTCAGGAAAATAATAAAATAATTTTCATTGAAATTAAAAAAAACTTCTTAAAGCATGATCAAATGTCTCAAGAATATCCTTTAATTCAGTGTTTTGAAAGACCTCAGGCAGCGAGACTACTCACAAGTAAGTTTGCACATCTTACATTCTTGCAAAACAGTAGGATATAGCTCTGAGGCAGTAAGTTATTTCAGCTTGGGCTTCACTGCAAGCAGGTAAGCAGTGCTGTGAAGTCAGCAGAACATGTGAAGTTTGCACATCCCAAAGTATTTAGTGTCCTGCCGGGATGTCCTGAAACTGAAAACAGCTGATTTCAGCTACACTGGACCTGCACATAGACCTAGCTCTGGGAAAGTCTGGAGAGAAAAAGCCCCTGTGAAACATAGATTTCCTACAGCCTCAAAAATACTTTTGACTTAAATCTTACACCATTTTACACTTGCTCCCCTTTTTCTGACAAGTTTCAGCCAATGACAAAATTCTTTCAAAACCTTCATCAAGCTTTTTGACTAGCAAGACACAAACCAAAAGCAATGTGTCCAGTTAAGAGATTTCAAGGCAAAACAGTGGGCACAGTTAGGGTCAGAGAAAGTGTTAAACAGGCAGTGGTGGTGAACAGGACAGAATGAAATGCTGTAGTGGCTTCGTCTCAATCTTCAGACATAGGTCCTAATGCTACAGTAAGCACCACATATGCCAGTTCTAGACTTGGGCTTTGGGGAAGGGAAAGAGTAGGTCTGAAGCATGATTTGAGAGGAAGAAGTCACCTGTGGCAAACTCAGTCGCAGTCTAAAAGTAATTCTTTAGAAGAACTTTGGTTCTTTAAAATACATTTTTATTTTGTTCCCAAATCTGTCAGCATTTACCAAAGTCACCATTTAATAAATTTTCCAGAATTCACCTTCCATTTTCCGAAATTTAAACCAATAATTTACCTTCATTCTGCTCAGGATAACATGGTTTAATTCCCATATTTTCATCTCTTCTAACATTCAGACTTATCAACCTTTTAAGAAGAAAAAGAACAAAACAAAGGACATAAAAACACATTAAAGGCACTTGGAAGAAATCCACATCCTGATTCCAGCTAGAGAGGAAGGGCAGACATGAATGGAGAAGAAAAGCAGAGGGGTTTCAGGGAAATCTGTATAGGACAAGATGAAGAAATATAAGAAAAGATCTATGCCCCTACGTCAGAACTGATAAACAATTCTCTCGACCAGTGACATAGCCCAGAAAATCCTGTGTCCTGTGCTATTTTGTGTTTCACAGAGCACATTCTGAAGAAACGACCAGAAAGAGACTGGTTTGAAAAAAACTATTGTAGTAATTCTGCTAAATGAACCTCCCAAAGAAAAATTCTATTCAGCACAAAATATTCTTTCTAGGTGCACTGCCTTTTAAAATGCAGATGCCAGTGCTCAGCTCTCACAAAAATGGATAGTCTTGGTATATTTGATTATGGCAACTTGCTCCACCAAAAAGGATGTAGTGTATAACAGAGAAGTCTTAGTTATGCTGAAACCAATAAAAGTTTTGCCAACAGCTTCACTGGGACTAAGAACCAGCTGAAGAAGCTGACTTCCAAATCATTTCTTCAACAAAACACTGAGATATTTATTAGATCTACATTAGTTATCCTCCGAACTCTCCACACGAGTTTTAACACATACATTCATTAAAAAAGAAGTATTAATTTATGTCCCAGCCAAATATTTTATACTTTCTTAGTGCATTACTATGCGAACGCCACACACATGGGACTTTGCTTTTCAAGACTTTTCCAAAGCTAAGAGGTAGAAGCCTTTTACCATGTGTTCGCTAGCAGGCTGTTCCTCCCTCCCTCCCACCCATCCCCAAAGGCCTGATGACTCTTCCAGTCAATTCCCCTCCAGCCAAGGGAGGTTGGACACGGGTCCCTCAGCAGCCTGCCAGTGCCAGCGTGTCAGCCAGACCGTGTCCCTCCCTGCCCAAAGGGGCAGCCTGTGCTCAGCTGCAGCACTCCAGCCATCCCTGCGCCTGGGCAAGGATTATTACCAGCTTTTTTTTCCTTTTTCTTTTTCTTTGAAAGAGCACAAATTAAAGCAGGGTCACCATCTTTTCCATTCTGTCATCTCCTGTGGGTGGAAAGCTCCTTAGTTGGGGTAGGCAAGAGCAACACAAAAAGCAAGCACCCAATTTCAATGCGATCTAGCTTTCATGCTGATGCAGGCAGCAGACAGGCTTTCAGGAGTGTGCCAAAGACCTTGACAGGTAGCTAACATCATTTACACTTCCCCCTCCCCACAACTGCAATTTACCATTCTTAAATACAAAGAAAATATATACACATCCTGCACTTATAGAAATATCAGGAGTTAAGAGGCACCAGCATTTGTTACACAAGCAAAAGTCTCCATGATTTTCTTCATGTGTAAGTAATTGCTGGGGAAAACAGACATCCAGGCAGCAGCACTTCACCCAGGCACAGCTCACGAAGTGGAGATGGCTGCCACCACCAGGAAAGTGAACCCAGAAACTTCACCAGAAGGTCCACACCAAAACTGTAGAGTGGCATTGTGAAATCTCAGAGTTAGGTTAAACCATTCAACGTATTTTTCTCTATCATTCATCAATAAAAGTTCATTTGGTTCTGTCACTTGCAAAAAAGATGTGAAAAGCTACACAAGTAAAGCTGGAAAGTAAACACAGTAGTGAGACAGATGTTGAGAAAAGCGGTAACTGAGTACTGCCAAGATGATAAGAGACCCTTTCTGGCCTTCCATTATTATCTCTTCAGTTCGAATGTTAGCATTATTATTGTGAGGCTCACTGTGTCTTTCTTTTCTTCAAATACTGGCTCTGGAAGACTCTAATGCTCCATTTAAAAAGAAAACTTACATTACTAGCCCTCATGGACAGACAAAAAACCTTGAAAGCATGACTTGAAAGCATGTCTCAACATGCCCCCACAGGATGAAAAACCAGACGTCAAACAAAAGGAACACCTACTTTATTATCAATTTTGTTAATGTTTGTGCCTTACTCTTGATTAGAGCCAGAAATATTAAAAATATCAAATATTTTTTGCTCTTCTTACAGAATTGTTGGGTCATGTTTTCAAGATATTTCTCCAATTGTAAGGATTTGGAATGTCTTGAAAATGGGAGATAAACATTTCCTACAGGTACAGAAATGTGGAAACTGGCACTTCACTAAATGAACTCCAAACTGCAAGATGTGCAAGGAAATCACTTGCAGGCAATGCTGTGACAAAGAGCACCCTAGTTTGGGCACCCAGCTCTGGTGTCTTTCTAGAGCACCTACATTCTCAATTTTTTTTTTTTTTGGAGATCCTGCATATGAAAATGTAATAGCTATTCTAATATTATTCCCCTTATTGGTAATACAGGGAACAGGAACAGGCTTACTTTGAAAGAAGAAAACGAATGTTTTATAAAGCAGTTTGCAGCAGTTATTTTTGTTCTGAAAATAATGACATGATTGAAAGTTTCTAAAGTCTGTTTTATGCTTGCATTGATACATAAACAAACAGCTTTTCGCAGCGTCCATATAAAGCAGACAGAATAGCAGCAGTGAGGCCAGATTCAGGCCCAGGGCATTTAAATGACCAGGTGACACAACCAGCCGTTCGAGTAGCCAACATCAAAGCGGTACTGCAGTACTGCAGCCTGTATTTATAAGCTCTGCATCCATTGCACCATGGCTCCATCTAAGCATGAGCTCTTCTCATATGCTTATGCTGGTTTACTATTTCTGTACCATACAGAAATAGACAATGGACCACATTCAATCCTATTGTTTTTTTTCTGTGGGCTGATTTGGCTGATTTTGTTGCACTACTGGCAATCCAATTTTACTTATCCAAATATAATAAGAAAGAGTGAGAACCTAAATGATTGATAGCAGTGCTCACTGAAACACTAGCAGTGTTAGAAATTAGTCTGTTCTCCTCCTCCTTATAATGATCCAAAATTCAAGACTGTGACAAAGAACAAGCACGAGGGAGGATCTGGATCATGCCTTCCTTTTCAGCAGATGCATCCTTGGGAATAATTTAAATATCATATTTCAGCCTTGTTTTGCACACAGAGTGGAGTGGAAAGTAACTGCTGGTTTTGTATCAAAAGCAGGGGGTACGGTGGAAGAATAGTTTTGCTAATCCTTCATTTCAGTCTAGCTGAAGCTCCCTATATCCATGAGCCCAGAAAGGATGATTGCCTGCTTCCCACACTGACTCTCCGGGAAATCTTTGAACTGCATTTCTTTCAGCATCTCTCTGACATTGCCTTTTGGCAAGTTGTCCTAGCTGAATCCTACTGCATTATAAACATTGCATTGGGACACGCAGGTTTCTACAAAAGGAGAAGGAGGCTTTCTTCTTGCCTGGATGCCCGAGCTTAGTTTCTAACTTTATGTGGAGGGAGTGGTGATAGGGTGGAGGGTGAGAACCAATAAATGCATAAAGCTGTGAAACATTTGGAAACATTTGAGCACGAGCATTTTTGCGTTCTTACCCCCTCTGCTGCTTTCTCCCAGTGCAGGGGAGTGGTGGGTGAAAGGCTGAGATGAACTCCAGTAGTTTCCACTTAGTGAAGACAAAGGGACTGTACCAGGGAAAGCCCAAAGAAAACATCTTTCTCAGCTTTTTCCCTTTCCATTCCTTTCCCCTTTTTTGAGCTCAGTCATCAGTGGGTGCTGGTCTCTTCTATCAAGTAACTAGTCATAGGACGAGAGGAAATGGCCTCAAGTTGCGCCAGGGGAGGTTTAGATTGGATATCAGGAAAAATTTCTTTACTGAAAGGGTTGTTAGGCATGGAACAGGCTGCCCAGGGAAGTGGTTGAGTCAGCATCCCTGGAGGCATTCAAAAAGCATGTAGACAGGGCACTTCAAGACATGGTTTAGTGGGCAGGGTTGATGGTTGGACTAGATGATCTTAAAGGTCTTCTCCAATCTAAATGATTCTATGATCACACTACCCTGTGAAAAAGGGTTTGGACTCATTGTTCTTTCCTGCTCCCAACATAAACCTGTTTACTTACTGCTAGTCTGAAGTGAGTGTGTCAGTCCCCTGTAGCTCAAGAGCAGGGGCCCTGCTCTTCGACACTTAAAACTCTGCCTCCCCACCATCCCCCCTAAGGGATGTAAGGGAAGAGGACGCTTCCCTGCCGCGTGGCTGTGCAGTGAGTTAGCCTTAGTGCCCTCCCTCCTCCAGAGCTGGGGCTTGGCGTGGGGTATACAGACTCACATCTTTCTGCTGTTAGAAAGGAGTGAAGTGCAGCTGCCAACATTTGGCCTTTTATACCCAATACATTCATCTTACTGCAGAGGTTACAAGTTCACAGAGTCCAAACAAAGCTGCCAGGTAACATGTTCGCTTGAACCTTTCTCTTTTTTTTTTCCTTGAGTTTCTTTTTTGCATTTTCCTTTCTCCCAACTTTAAATAAAAAAGTGTGCTTAACAAAGCAAGGTGCTAGAGCGCAACATTGCATCACTCTATAATCTATGGTGTCCTAATACATGCACCACTCACAGACAGGCAGATATGGGTGTTTAGAATCCCTCAAGGACAGAGGGAGGGCTACACAGTGAACCAGGCCTATAACCTGTGGTACGAAAAAGCCCCCAAACACCCTAATGCGGAAGCAGTTCACTAATTTCTACCTGGAGTGTATTTGAAAAAGACAGGAGAGACCTTACTTTAATGTCTTACTGGAAATTCAGGGTCTGTACCAGTGCAGCATATTCCCCCTCTCCCAGGCCAATGTGCACAGTCAGCACCAAGATTTGCTCCAAGGCTCCGTGGGGAACTTGAACCCCTTGACCTACTGGTCCAGAGAGGAGAGTGCAACCAAGTCCCTCTGACAATAAACACAGAAAGTATTAATAAGATTAACTCTCTGGCACCAGCAATCCCAGCATCTGTTTTAGACAGAAAGAGGATGCCTGGTGAAAAGAATATAGCGTGACAAAGGGTTAAATAAATGTGAACTGGGCAGGATCCTGCTACTTGATTCTTTTCCATTGTTTGCTGATGAGGTACAGGCACTTGGCTGTGCAGAGAGAGAAGTCTTTAAGGGGACCCAGAATCTAGGAATATGCTACTTTTACACGGGGAAGGCTGATCTTTAGAGATAGTGTCCCTTACCGCTTCATTTTTTAATACTTCAAGGCATCCATATTTTATGTAATCTCAATTTTAATGTCAGCAAAACTTGATTACAGAACCTCTAAAAGTGAATCTGCAGAAGAGGACACTGCAGTCACCTTGATTTAGTAGTCTTGAAGAAAGCAGGGGAGGGAGGGACTGGCAGCCAGCAGGCCAGGGACGGCACAGCAAATAGGTACTAAAGAAGGTTATCAAACTGCATAGACTGTTACCTGTCTGACTGGAGATATCTTTGACAGGGTGCCTGCTAGAAGGGGATTAGGACAGTGGAGTGCTTGGTCCTTGGCATAGAATGCTTGGTCCTGTTCCCAGAAGCAGCAGCCTGGTATTCCACATTTAATACTACAAGTCATGAAGGGCACAGAATTAAAGCTGGTAACCCAAAGGGAATGTACTCTCCTTCTTAGATTGCTACACTTTCCTAGAAGGACACCAGTAAAATAGACGGAGTGACCAGCAAAGGCACTCTGACAGCCACTGTGTCTGAAAGGTCAGATTAGATTGAGCACTTAGTCTTTATCCATTAGCAGAAGCTAATAAATCAGGGAGACTAGCAATCCCCAAGAAATAGCTGTGTCTTTGTAACATAACCATGTCTTAAACCAGATTGAAAGGGCTCCAGGAAATCTGAGGGCTCTAGATAATACTCTAGATAATGTGAGAGCTGCTTCTCAGTGACCTATTTGATAACCTTCCCCACCTAAGGATGTTTACAGGCTGGGTGGCAACTAAGATGTTTAGCTATGCTGAGATGACAACTTTACGAGGTAAGAAAAATAGCACAGCATTTTATTGTTGTTGTCGTCAGATGTGGGTGCAGCTTTGAAAGGTTGCTGCAGCAGTTCTGTCAATAGGACTTTTTGGAATAATGATTTTTCTGGTTAGGCCCCAGGCTGCATTAATTGTTTGGAGGGTGTCATTCTTCATCTGCTGTTAATAGCTTGTTAGAAAAAACAAAAGACATGAAGTGTTCTTGGAGCAATCTGTTCTAAGAGCCTAGAAAGCGCACCAGGTGGAAGTTATTTTAGAGAGGTTTTTACTTTGAAGGGCTGCTGGACAATCTAGTGTTTGTGTTTGGTGTGTCTCTGCTCATAGAAGCTGGGTATTTTCAGGGTATGGCATAATGGATTTCCTCTCCTACACCTTTAGCTTGGTGTTCTCATACACTAACAAAAAGCTCATGTTTGTTGGTACAAGAGCATGCACAACACTCTTCTATAGTCTCTAATCACCTTTCCAGCTGCGCTGTGAGGCCATTGCAGACCATTCATTGAAGGCCATGAAGGAACTCTTGTGGAGTTCAGCGGTCTCTTTCCTTTAGGGGGAAGCAAAAGGAGTTCCTTTGGATGTATGGAGAAACTTAATCCTCTTCCTTTCTAAAACGCTTTGTCTGATTTAAATAGTCCACATGGATATGACTCTAACATTTGCTGTCGCAGTGTCACTTTTACCTGTTACATGTCCAACTTGCCCCATGGAAGAAGGGGGGTTAGGGAAGTGTATTGCTTTCATTTTACTTCTGGTTTACAGGCAGTATGCATGCTGGCAGTGCTTCATAACTCATTAATGGAAAGGAATTACGATGGAAAGCTTCCTCAGAGTCTGTCTGCCACTAAGACAGTTTGCATAGCGCAGTCTAGGGAAAACAAGGAAAACACACACAAAAGCTGATGAATGAATGGATGGATACCTTCTAAAGAGATAGAAGAAAGCATCTAATAGAGAGATTGAAGGCAAGGGAAAGGATTGTATGCTTGTTGTTCTCTTGACATAAAACTCATTTTTTTAGTATTTTGCAAAGAATGGAGTCTGTTTTAGAGTCTTTGGAGGCTACTATAAGAGAATTAATTAACTGGAATGAGGAAAGAAAAATAACTGGCGCATAATACTTTTTCAAATGAAAAATCAGTGTTTACTTAATTTGTGAATGTCTGATTCAACAGGACATTAACAAATTTATTTTAATTCAAAAAGAAAAAAAAGAAAATGAAAGTCTTCCTACACTTGAATATGTTGAACTCCTTTGAAACAAATCTTAATGTTTATTAGCTCTTGTTTTACCTTGATTTTGAACAGTCAAAGGAAATTACTTTTAGTTATGTTTCTTGTGTGTATTAGCATTCTATTGCCTTTACAAAATATGTCTGATAATTAACCCCCATTTCAATTTATTTTCTGCAAATCATAGAATCATGGAATGGTTTGGTTTGGAGGAGGCCTTTAAAGATCATCTATCTAGTCCAACCCCTCTGCAATGGCGGGGACTAGATTATCAGTGTGTCTGGAGAAAGTCTAGTATAAGCATTCTGATTTTTCTCACTCTGTTTAAAGCATCTTCTGCAGTACATTTTAGCATCCAGGAAATTAGTAGTACATTGTTTTAGACGTGATTACATAATACTATCATTCTTCTCTATTTCTGTGGCAAAGAACTACGTATTCAGAAAAAATCCTGATGTTTAATTACGTCAAATGTTCAAGATGTTGTATCAAGAAACCTATTTACTTTCTGCTCCTATAATACCTCAATTCCTTTTAACATCCCTGTAAGTTGAGGGAGTATTTCTTTTCATATTTTACAGCTGGGGAACTGAGGCCGAGAGAGGCCAAGAAATCTGCCAAAGATCATAAAGAAATCAGTGGTGAATGAGAAAACAAAGTGAACTCTCCTAGGTCCAGGCTAGCACTTTAATAATTTCTGATGTTGCTTTCTGTCCATCATTCAACATCCACTTGATTTGATCTATTTTTGATGGATTTTCTGCTGTTCTTACAATCAGAACTTTTAAGTGTTTTCCTCGTTTACAGTGTCTGTTCTCTAAAGAACTTGACAAAGTCTTATGTTTTTCTTCATGTCTGGGTGATAGAGGGCAGTGTTAGAAGTAGCAGCAATTTTCCCATTTTAACCTTCCCAGGACATACCCTTCTCTTCCTCGTTCCATGCAAGCATCTTGAACTACCCTGCCAAGCCCAGTATATAACAAAAGTGAGAGAGAGTGGGGATTGTGTCTCCTTCCCCTCTACCAGTTCCGGTCCCCACACAGTAAAACAGTCTCTGTACATCTGTACAGATGAAGATTTTCTTCCAGTCCCACCGCTTCTAAGAATTAGCAATGGCAGCCCCAGCTCCCTGCACTAATGCTTTGCAACAGCTTGCATTTCATGAGCAGTACATCAGCCACAGCTTGGGAATGGCGATACAAGGGACATTCCTTTACAGAAAACGAGTGTTTTGCTACATTTTTAACTAAGATTTAGAAAAAAAAAAAAACCAACACAGATCTTTCCTCTCTAATTGCCTGGTTCTGGAAAGTAAGCATGAGAGCAGATCTTCAAGCTGTTCACCCCAGGGAGAAGAGGAGAGTTTCTGAATTGCTGTCTGTGGCCCGTGGAAAGAAGAGCAGTCACAAAAAAAGTCTTGGTGATACACAACCTTATGTTTCAATCAGGCCAAATTGAGAGCCCTGTGCCTGAACGCACTCTCTGCCACATCAATCCCAAAAGCTTACGGGAAAGGTGGGGACAAAGTCAACAGAGCAGCCAGCTCTACACGAGGAGCAGCAAGGAGAGCTGTTATACACAGAGACATATCAGGACAGCTGAGCTATATCCACTCAGGCTAGCAGTCGTGCTCCGGAGCCAGGAAGCTCGGCTCAGTTGCTGATAGCCAGGTGGCTCTGTGCCAAAAAGCAGAATGGCACGAGGTTTGTGTTTCGGTGTCTTGGAGATACTAGGAAAGGGTTGGGGCCCTAGGAAGTTTTTCCTTCAGGAGAGAATATAACACAGACAAGAGCTGTGGCCCGATCTCTTTCCTCAATGCCAGGAAGACCTCCCAAAGTCCTGGAAAATTGTTGTTATGGAGCAAAAATGAGGAAACTGATCCAACTGAATGATCCTGGTGCTAAGCAAGCCAGTCATTTTGTTCGCTTTGGATGTAAACCACATCACTTTCCTGAAGTTAGATGCAGGACGTAGGCAGTTGGCACCGTGCACCTCCAGCCAGGTCTTCTGGAGGCTTCAGGACTTTCATTCAGTCTCTTTGTTCAGCAAATAGAGAAACTGAACACATACTAGTCTGCACCAGCTGAACCTCTATCTGCTCCACACATGAAGCCTATCTAATGTCAGCGAGCAAGGAGTGTTTGAATGAAAAGCTGCACACACATCTACTGGTTTTAAGAAAGGGGATTGCAAATAAAACACCTATTTTCTTATCCTCACATACTCATGCTCTTATTGTGCCAAGTATTTTAAATGTCAGCTCCTCAGGATTATCTCAGAGCTGTATTACCAATCCTCAAACTATGTGCATCAATGGGAATATCAGTGGTTCCACAGGACATCCAAATTCACCCTGAAACACTGCAAATAAAAGACTGTGGGTTTAGGATTGCTTTTTAAACCAAACATTTATTTTAAAAGATAAGAGAATGGCTATTGTGCTAAAAGCTGAAGGCAAAATTACTATATATATATGGTAGTTTTTAAATATATCACTCATTTATATTCCTTTAAGAGGAAAAAAATTTGGCTGTAGTTGCAATCAGTCTTAATTCATTCTTTATTGCTGCTCTGGTTCTGTGTTATTTGAGCTGGTTTAACTGTTAAAAGCGTTTCAAATGTTCACATGGTCTGCATTAGGTTACAGAATAAAAGTCAGTACAGCCCACCAAATGTAACTTTCTGAAATGTAAACCACATGAATTTGATTTCTTTGTGGTACAACTTTAATTGGGTTCAGAGGTCTTTCAGTCTTACCTGTCTATCTGCTCTCTGATGGCCCGACCTGATAAAGCTAATACAAAGAATCTGCGAATGTGATCCAAACTGATTACGCTCAGTTACAGTACATGACTTTATTCTTGACAGCAATGGCCCTTTAGCCTAGTTCACTTTTAGGCTGCAAGTTTGAACCCTGGAGCCACCATTGAACTGGGAGTGGAAATGTCACAACTTGTAGTGAAAGATCACGTCCCCTTGCAACTCTGCAAAACTTAGAGAACCAGAGGGAAAGAGAGCATCTAGGTGCAACTGTTAAGTGACCACATATCCTAGAAAAACTGCATGAGCATGTGTACATAATGTATGCCTTGCACTGTCACAGCAAATGTCAAAACAGAGAATTCATCCAATACATACTACATGATAGAGAAGTGACTGCAAAGAGAAATTACAACAAAGCCTAAAATCTTCAGAGATTGAGCCTCAATTGATTTTTGGATTGTGTTTTTTTTCTTTCTTTTGACAATATACTGTGTTGCCTTAATGACAATGACTCATCGTTTGCTCATCAACTCTCCTCTCTGTTGCACCATGTTGTGCCATATGCCTTGCTGGAGTGAAACAACAGTACTGCTGCTTCCCACCAGAAAAGCACATTGTATCTCAGCAACAACAAGGAAGGCACTGTAGAACAGGTATACTCACCTTGTATCCTGTGAGCTGACTTGTAAACAAAGACCTGCATCAACTTGTGGGAGCAGATCTGGAATTAAGCAGACAGCTCAGGAGAAATGTAGGGAGATAGAGAGCAGTGTGCTTAAATGCTAGAAGTCCCTTTGCCTGCGTAGCTTGTTTCCTTGGGTTTGGAATGCGCAGCCTCAATTTTGAAAAAGTAGTGTGAAAAAGATTCATAATGCTTATAGTTCTTGGAAGAAGTTACCATAGAAAGGAACACTCAGCACACCCAGTAATAATATAATATAACCCAATATTGAAAATTACTCAGCCGAAACTTCCACTGCAATTCCTAAGTTTCATTCAAGTCAGTAAATCATTAACAAGTAAAAATATTACAAGTCATCATCTAGTTCAGGCAAATTACATTCTCTTTTCCCCACTGGAAGACAAAAAAATTTACTTTCAAAGCCAATGTAGTAAATTTTTTTAGGTTGATATTTTTCATCCTATTCCCCCAAAGCTGTTGTTGCCTTTGTCATTTTTCTACAATTCTATTACAGAGCACTGTTCTGTACTGGTAGAACTGTTCTCCCAAACAATTTCCACCGGTGAGCATATGAGCACTAACAAATGAGGTCCCTTAATTAGTTCCAGGTTTTTCCAATAAGCAGTGTTGGCAATACAGCTTTTAGCTCTCTGTCCATCATACAAATAACAAGGCAGGGCCTGTAAACATGGCAGGGGTGTCTCTGGTTTCCTGTTCACATAATGGGCAAGCAGGAGGAGTAAGAAGGAAATGTGTACCTCAGTGGTGGTTTTTATTGTCAACATGGAATAGTTGTTTTGGCTTGGAGTCATTTACACCGTCTTCAAGGACACATCTTACAGCTTCCCAACTTGGTTGTAAGGAAAATAGAACATTTCCAAGGACATTTCCTCCAAAACAAAAATGGGGTTTTTTTCCCCTTGAGGTTTGAAATACAGTTTTTTGCTTTTGTTCTCAGCCCCTGTTTTCTTTTATAAATGGGTTTTGGCTTCCCTCTGCATTTATGGGTTCTGCTTGGGTCCAATATTGTTCCTAGCATTTGCTTTATATGAGTTAGGGCCCCACAGCCCTTGATGTTGCATTAATGTGCAACAAAAAGCTCTGTGCTACTAGGCTGTGTACAGAAAAAGACCAGACTGGAAGGGACCCCAGCTTTCCCCACAGAGAAATATAGTTTCACTTGATGGCTTCTGGAATGAACTTTGCCTATTATGTTTTATATAGATTTTGAATAAATCCTCTGAGTCACAAATTTCTTATTGGAACAATAGAACTATATAGAGGCCAGGGGAAAATTTGGAAGCAAGTATGGATTTTCTTCCCTGTCATGGAGCCCAGAATCCATATCTTTCTCCACATCCATTTAGCATGGCACAAAGGGAACTCACTGACTGCTTTCTTCCAGCTTTCTTTGCTACTTCACAGTAGAAATATTATTCTGCTTCCTATTTTATTTCCCCACAGATCAGAAACAATTCAAATACACTCTAGGTCTCTTTCCTCTGTGGGCCTGGAACAGACTGCAGAGAAAGAAATTAAAACAGACTAAAAAGGAAATTAATTGTAAAGAGGTAAAGTTTTCCATGCGACTCTTCCATTTGGTGTACGTATTAAGCAGCTCTGTATCATCTACTGACCACATATTTTCAGTATGGACTTAGTTTAATACCAGTGCCATGTACCCTCAGACAAACAAAACCACTTGAAACAAGCACAAATTAAGAGAAATAATAGGAAATTGGTTCAAATTTGGTATCCTTTGTTTACCAGTTCCAATTCATGTCTTCAAATGTTGTAGCAGTATTTCAACAAGGACCAGCCATCCATAACAGCCTGTTGAGTTTAACAGACCTTCTTGTTTGACTGAATATTTAAAAACTACTGCTGCCTTTTGCCTACTTTCATAATGCTCATTTACATGTGCTGCCCAAAAAGTTACATCAACAACTTGCAGCAATAATGAATTAATGAAGTCCAGCATAACCACAGGGAGATTCCTTCAGGCACATAAAATCAGCAGTTCATCTCTCCAGGGGCAGTTTCCAGTAACAGCGCAAAAACACTTGCTGAGAACACAAGCTTTACCCATGAGTGTGTCAGGGAAGCTTTCTGCATGTAGCTCTGCCCAGATGCTCCAGGAGAGCATCACCATTCAGATCTGTGCATCTCTTAAATATCTTCCTGTGCATATATGGGACAACCCTACTGCATATTACAAGCCAGGGACATGTGGTATGAGAAATCACCTGTCAGAAAAGGAAGCCAGATATTCAACTGTAGCTAGCACTTTCTTCCAGAGTACTTGAAAGATCACAGCCCCTGCCCCAGACAGCACGTTGCAGCTGAAGTGCAGTGGCATGGTCACTCTCCAGATACCAGCAGCAGCCTATCTAAGATACGACAAGCAACATTTGCCGTAGGAGGACTAATATAAAGGAAGAAGCTTCGATGATATGCTGTATAAATGCCCAGCTACACGTGTGAAATTGGATGCTCACAGCAGTGTGAGCTTCAAGCCCAATCAGCTGAGATTTAACCAGCCTGGAAACCCAATTCATTACTCTACAAGAAACTTCTCATTATGTTCTCTATTTCTATTCTTTTTAGGTCATCTTACTTTCAAAGGTGGGGTTATGCTGTCTTTGCCTGGGAAATCACAGACTTTGGTGGGGGGGAATGTTTAAAGACATCTAGGCCTTAAATAAAAATGCTTCGTGCCAGGAATGCTGAAAAGAACAGAACTCTAAACAAACACTGAATGGTCTTCACAGAAAATTGTGAATTCCTCAACATATACAATGATACCAAAAAATCAGGTCATACTTGAGCCCGTGCCAGGGATCTTTAGGGACTATTAGATGTACATAATCACTCTCAAAAACGCCATGAACTGAACAAATGGTTCAGAACAACTGCTCTGCTAAGAAGTCAGGATTAACGTATCTGACTTCTGACCAGGTCTAGAAAATTTTAAGTTGCTTCAAGAAAACTTATGAAGATCAAAGCTACCATTTTCATTAAAGAAATCATGCAACTAGAAGCACCAGAAGAATTTTTTGTCCAGGATCATTTGATGCTAACAAAAGAGAGCAAGAGATGGGGGACACAGAAAAGTATAGACACAAGCAAGAAAAGGTAGAAAATGGTCAACATGCACAACTTTTCTTCTTGTATCAAATGTTTGATATGTACACACTGTATTTCAATTGGCAGGGTTAAAAAGAAGAATGTTATTTTGAGCCCTTACATTTACAGCACTGGTCAGCCTGGATGCTATGGCTAAAGAACTAGATAAAAGTAACATAATATAAATCAGAATTCTCCAGGAAGTATATAAAATTCCCTAAAGACTGTCAAATAAGCTAGGGATTTGGATTTCACTCATTTGGAGAACTGTCCACTGAAAACTTTTTATTACCTCACCAAGTTTTTATGGACCCTATCAGAACAGCTGTGATTCACTTCACTTGCAGCAGAGGAAGCTGGTAATAGCTCAAAGATTGCCCCCTTCATTTCATAAACCAATTAGGACCTGGATCCTACAACTGGAGTAACACAACCCTTTCTTTTACTGGCAAAATTCCACTTCATTTATGTGAGCTCAGAATAAAGGTCTCTGTTGGCAGAATACAGATGCTCATAGCAGCGAATGTTTCTAAAACACACTCTCTAATTTGTTCCTTCTTCCAAGGAACACTCTTCCTGCACTCATCAAAATGAACACTTCTCAATCTACCTGCAGTTTCTGTCTAGCCACCAGTTCCTTGTTCACCTCAGCAATCTCTTACTAAACATTGCTAAGAAAATTTAAAATTATGATTTACCATGTGGAACTTTGCTAGAAGGTCTCCAAAATGAAAACTTCTTTTTTTTTTTTTTTTCCTAAATCAAGAATCATTTCATTTGTTTAAAAGAAGTAATTTTGGTGGTGATGTCATCTTGGATTTATCTCTGCTTTTGATTTAAATTGTTTTGATTGGTTGGTTGGTTTTGGTTTTCCAAATGCATATTTGGCCTGTCCCTAAGTATAAATAAAAATATATACATACCTTACATGGGACCATACTGTACCACTGATTTCTAAAACTCACCTCATCAATTAATAGGGATGCCTACTTTTACAGGTGGTAAAAAAGGATCCATACACTTTACGCATAGTCTATAATTTCTGTGGTTTCCTCCAGGCATTTTTCTCTGAACTATTGTCATTGGTTTTCAGCCAGGCACCAGCATAAAAAAAACCCCAAACAAACCAAAACATTAACACTTTACTAACTCATAGTATGTTTTTATATCCCTTTGAAAGCATTCAGAAATACACTGGCAAGACAAACCATGTAAAATCGAGGTGGTTTCTGTTCAGCACATCAGTGCCAATTCCTTTATTGAAACAGATACAAACATAACTTCTTCATGAGCAACTAAATTTTTATCAGAGTTCTTTGCACATAAAGGTCTTTACTTTTTACTCACTCATTATAGCCATTGTGCCATCCCCAGCAAACATTTAAGCCCTTCTCTGAACTGACATGGTGTGAGGCAGCATCCCAAAGCTTGTTATTTCTCTAGAACCTGCAAATTACTCTCTTAAATAAAAAGAAAAGAAAGAAATAAAAAAAAAGCCTTACACCAAACAAAGTCTATATTGTTTGAGTTAGTGTTTTACTGCAGCTTAGTTACCTGTCAAACAGGCTGACACTTGGATAAAACACATACTGGAGTCATGCATCAGGGCATGTTAAGTGCAAACCTGTGATGAAGAGCAGAGCTACACAATTCGGCTGTGCAGAGCTCTAATGATCATTTCTGGTCTACAAAAGCTTGATCTGTCACATCAAACCCACTACAACTCTGAGATCCTCTTCCATCCGCAAATGATTTTACATCTGTTTTAGTTCAAAGAGTCATATAAATCAGAAGCTCTATCAATTTTGATGACACCTTTAAAGAAGATTTATACAGTGTGTATTTTTTATATATATATATACATGGGAGGTACTTAGGAGATACCAACCGCTAAAATTAAGCAATCAATGCTGTATTCTCCAAGTTCTGTATATCACATTTAAGTCCTATTTATGACTTACTCTGATGTGAGAGCCAACCTACGCCTATGAAAGCTTGGTATTTCTGTTCAGATACAGTTATGAGTGCAGCACACTATTCGGACCTCGCTTTCCTATAGTTCTTGGGCAGCATGAGCTTTCCAGAACAGAAACATCATGATCCATTTCTTAGAAACCACTTATATAACAATTGGCTTGAGTGTGGTTTCGCTGCCTATCTGAAACAGCCATCAGGAGAGTGAGAGGGCTAGTTTCTCTTCATAAGGAAAGACAACAATCCTAATAAGAGTCAGTGGCCCGCAAGTCACACAATATCCCTGACACTTTTTTCTGGCGTTCTTGCTGTGAACAAGCAACATTTCTAATAAGCTTAGGACTTTTGTCAAGTACAAAGTATGAGGCATAAAATACTGTAAGTACAAAGTACGAGGCATAAAATACTGTGTTCGATTAATAAATTTAACCAATGTATAACAAGCACATAACTTTCAGGATAATAGTTGACTTCAAGTCAGATAAGAAACACACTAAACCATCTCCATTCCTGGTTGACAGGCTATTTATTACCTGGCTAATGATCCTCCTTTCAGTCCCCTGAAAGCCATCTTGATATATGTCAGTACTTTCCAACCCCTCCCTAGACCTTACAGCAAGAAAGAGGTTTTGGGAACGCACAGGAGTATGTGGTTGGGAATAGAAGAGAGATGTTGTGAACAATCACCCCTTTGTGCTGTGTCTGACACATGGATTGGTGCTGTTTGCTCTTTTTCTTCCTGACTCAGCAGTGTCAGGAGAGACTGAGTCAGCAGCTCCTGAACATGCCGATGCAAACAGCTGGGGAGGCTGCGGAGCAGATAGAGCATCCAAACATCACAGGCAGAGCAGCACGGTTCGGTCTGCAGGTCAACATGTGGACCTAGGCAGCAGCTAGCTAAAAGAGATGAAACGGCTTGAGTGGATCCTTCTATCAGACTCCATTTTCTCCCACATCACCCTGTCACGTAGCTGTGAGCTATGAGACAACTTGTTTCTGTGACTGGCTCTCTTGTAGTAATTTCCTAAATAATTCACCTGAGCTTCCCAGAGACTTGTGACTGCTGCACACAAGTGGCTTGATGTGAGACCATGTTAAGGTTGGCTGAGGTCAGTGTAGTAGAAGGGACTACAGAAAACAAGTCTCAGCATAAACAGAAACAAAAGAAGCAAGAGCATTAAACAGGGAATAAAGCCCAACTTTGAGTACAAAGACAGAAAAAAAACAGTATTTGGCTGAACAACACTGTCAGATGCCCTCTCTTCCCACCTCTCCCTTTTCCTCCCCTTCCAGTGATCTAACCAAGGCTCTTACATCCTGCACAACCAAGGCTATGGAATGGACCTGATCAAGTAACCGAGAAGTCACTTGATACTTCATCTCCCACTGCACATTTCTTCTCATCTTACAACATACTGTAGTGCTTCAGTTCAAATACATGAGTTGGAACAGAGGCTTTTATCCCAGGTTTCCTGGAAAGGGAACTGGTCTTTGAATTTAATAAAAGCACATCATTCCATGGCCTCTTTGATGCCACACAGTCCTCCAACTTACTAGGAGCTTAAAGAGACACTTTCTTTGGCATGTACAAAGTCCCTTCTGAGTTAACCAGAGTGTTCCAAGTGCCTTCCAGAACCAGCTGCATTGTGGAAGGGTTTCTGTCCATGAACATCTCTTACAGGAGTCTCTTCAGTTTCCTCAGGCTATAAAGTGTGATAGCAGGATACTCTGAGAACTCAACCAACAGATGCAGTCTCAGATAGCACGCTGCTATGGTAAAACTCCCATGCTTGCCACAGAGGAGCCCTGTTCTTCTGCCATCTCAGGTCCCTCAGATTAAGACTACAGCTGAGAAGTTTTTTTCATTTTCCAAATCCCCAAGGCCAGTCACAATGAGTCTGCTCTTCATTGTGTCACCGAACCTCTGTTAGTCCCATTACATGCAGTTTTCATGACCACTCCATTTTCCATGCCCCTCTGTTTGGAAAGCATTCAACCCCATTAAAGGATGATAAACTGGAAACAGAGAGAGACGTATGGCATCATGAGGGGGAATAGAGAGGAACAGGAAGGAAATGCATAGGTGTTAAAATGAATGCTGCATCCGGGGAGTGAAAAACTGTCCTCCCATTGGTACCATGATTCTTTAGTACATAAAGGCACCAGGGGCATCTTCCAAACCCGTTTTGTTGCCTTCTCCTACCTGCTTGCATTTCACCAAGTGTGGTTGCCATTTTTCCCTTCTGATGCTGTGCCAGAAGACCATCTTATCTTGATTAAAATGCTCTACAACACTTTGAAAACAGATAATCTACATCACATGGTTAATGCTCTATGTCCACTTTGGAGCCTGAGTTCACTAAAACTGGACTCATGTCTCCTTCTCCATTTAGTACAATGTTAACAACTTGCCAGATCTGTGACAACCCTCAATCCTCCTGTGTTCCCTTTCAGCTACAGAGCTGAACCCTCACAGTTTCAAGCTGGAAAAATTACTACTTATGTCTGCTACTAGCTTGAAAAACAGCAGCACATTACTTTCTCCAGGAACACTGAGCTGTTAGGCTGCATCCACCTACAGTCTTTTCTGGTCTGAAAATGACGTCTCACCTAGCAAAAGACGTGCCCAGATAAAGCAACCAATGTACTGTGTTGTCACCAATTTGTCTGACCATAATTTTCACATACATTGCTGAATAATCTGTCACTGAAAAAATGAAGTTATTTTAAAAAAATAAGACAAACACTGCTATTGTACAGCCTAGTTCAGAGTCCCATATCTTGAGCTGATTCAGCTTATCTGCCTTTCTATACCTTTGACAAATGTATGTCTTCTATCATTTTTTCTCCCCTTCCTCCATATGCCTTACTGCTTTTCCTCCATGTATCTTATCTGCAAATGATGTGCTATTAATCAACCAAAGACACCCTTCACTGCTAAGTGTTCCTCAACTGATTTTTCATCAGCACAAGTAGTTACTAGTTACAGCATTCCTCCCACATGCTAAAGGCTTGGGGGGGAGGGAGGAGGGGAGGGATGGCAAGAAGGTTAGAGACTGCCTCACCACATAAATACTATCTGGGACCTTTATACCAACATGACAGTTTGCTGTAATGATAATGTTGCTGTTTGTTCTCAACCAAGGTACATGGTGGGAGGAAAGTGGGATTGCACCCTGTCTTATTTTTTAAGTTATTAACCTTCATGCTCTTCCCTTTTTCTGATTAATCTGGCTGGATGCCCATTCAGTAGTAGCCAAAGCTTAATACCTGAAACAATGTGCGTATATACACTGTGCCAGGAAGGCTTGCCCAACAATGCTCATTCTATCATGTTTTCCCATGCCTTGTGTCAGTATCTTATTTTATATGCAAGCCCCCAGAGCCAGAGTAGGGGATAGGAAAACAGAGAGGCATGGAGGGAGGGAGAGGGTGGAGGGAGAGGGAGGAAAAAGAGAAGGAGAGAAGAAAGAAGGGAAAAACTACATCCCTCGGGAATGTCAGCTGCTGTGAACTCGCCCACTCTTCATCATGAAACGAGCTGTGTGCGGG
The DNA here is from genome assembly GCA_013401275.1 of Pandion haliaetus. Lineage (NCBI taxonomy): Eukaryota > Metazoa > Chordata > Aves > Accipitriformes > Pandionidae > Pandion > Pandion haliaetus. The sequence continues at coordinate 21,174 of VYZV01003257.1, read as the reverse complement.
CACAGGTGGGTCCCATTCTCTGTTACTGGAGCACAGCCTACAAGCAGGGTCTAAATGAAGACTTTCATTGCTGTTCCCTGTTTTCATTGGAGTAAGGCCATCACAAACATTTGCAGGTGGCTTGGCCATAGTCTGACACTAAAATATTTGTGGTTGTGATAAAAATCAGAATATTGCTACAAGATGGTTCTATATAACCTTTAGGGCTTGATCCCGCTCTTACAGAACTAGCTCAATGAGAGTTTTACCCAGTTGCTTTCTGGTGTTTTTATTGCTCATTAACAGGCATATTACCTGGCACAATTCTCCATGGTAAGGACTCACCTACCCTTTGGGGCAGCTTCAGATGTTTTAAAAAGAAGGGGGGAACCCAACCCAAAACCACTGATTTGAGCACCTCAGAATTTGAGCTTGTTAAAAAGCAGAACCATCTCAACTTTATAAGGACAAACCAAAACCACCAAACTTTGCAGAACTCAAACATTTTCTGAATCCATCTGGATTTTTCTTCAGTTGCCTAATATCAAAACCACTGACCAGTCTGTATTCCTTGTGAATGAGTCTTGGATATAATTCTTAGCACATTTAGAAGGATAAGATGAAGATAAATGGAAATGACAAGATATGTTCTTTGAATAAATAAAACAGGCACCACAGGGAAAAGACTGAAGGAAAAGAAGACAAACAACAAAGATGCTCAACACTTTGGCAAGTAGATGAAGTTCAAAATGCAGCAATTATCTCCTAGGACACACCATGAGCAAAAAACAAAACCTCCTAGGAAGACGGAAGAATGGGGAACAGAGTATGCTGGAGGTCACACCATAAGTCTCATTCACACACCAACTCACACAGAGGCTAAAATGCTGACAATTGCCTCCCAATAGAGCAGCTTTAGACTCTGACTTAGGAAACATTCGTGTGATTCAGTTACAGGGGAGAATTAAGATATGTCATGACAAAGTTTCCCAAGCGAGACACTCACCACTGACTAGGAAATAGGCCTTTTTATCCTCTAACCCCTCCAACTTTGGAGATTCTAATCACCATGGCCCTGAACCAAAGCAAACCTAAAACCTGACTGACGGGATCTTGCAAAACCACATACAGTTTTCTTCTCGTTATATGGAAACAATTGTTTGGAAGCCAAGTACAGTCCCATATAAAAGACCTCACCACTGAGTATTAAAAGTTGTTTGGGGTTTGGTTGTTTCTTGTTTTTTGGTTTTTTTTTTAATTAGGATCATAATTACCACTAGACCTATTAAGTCACAATTTGAACAGGAGCTTAATCATCCTTAACCCAAATAATGGCATTAGCTGTTTTTCTTTCTAAAACTGAAAAAGAAACTCTTTCTTCTTCCCTCCCTCTCTCCCAGCCCCCTGTCTTTGAACAGAATGAGACATACGTAAGACAACAATTTTCTTGGGTTCACAGGCAAACGGTATTGCACGTGAAATCTCAGTGAACAGTGTTTTGTCGATATGTAACATATACAAAGGCACATCTATCAGATATGTTTACCTGACCCATACTATCAGATTTCTGTATTAAGAATCAAATCCTGAAGTAGTAGTAAAAAGAAAAGTAGAGGAGCTTTGCCAGAAGCACAAAACTGGGGCAGTGGTGGATGGAACCCATGTCCTGTGCGTGGCTGGGTAAGCCTTATGGAGCAGTCAGTTGCACGAGCCATCCCTGCCACCCTCTCCACTGGGAGACAGAGAGCCTGTGGTCTATATCCTGCCCCAGCCATCAGTAATATTGAAAGAAAACTCAAGAATAACTGGATTGTGAGTTTTCAATGCCAGGATTTCACTTTTTGGTTTTTGTCTGAAGAGACTGCAAGTTGCTCATCAATTATTTAGACAATGACTGGGGACAGAGACTGCTTTTGCACTTACCATATAATGGATGTGATGAAATTACAAATGACAGATAATGAATCTAAACTGCTGCTTCATTCTCAGTCCACTGATTTATCTTTTTATCCATATGTTTTCATGCATAAACCCCCTCAAATTCTCAGAGTCGTGTGACAAAAAACTGTACCCTCATCCATCTGGGCAGTTTCTCCATAATTAAAAACAAGTTATTTTGACTTATAAGGACCTCATGTTTGCTGGAAGTAACTTGAGTGTACAAAACACGGATGTTTTTGTTCACACAGTTCTCCGAACATGAACACACAATTGGCATTCAAGCCAATACATAAGCAACCATACTGTCAATTTACAGGAATAAATATGGATCCATCATCATAAATTGAGCAACTGTTCAGAGGTCTCTGTGCCAAACTCCATTTACCTCGATGGTCTTTTTATTTTGTCTTCTAGCATTCCTCAATTAAACAGAGTACGTAGGAAATAGCCCAATCCCAATGAGCACCCAGAATTCCCACTGAAGGAAGCAAAAGGATCAGCTTCAGAAATACTCTTTCTTCCCAGAGCAGTTATAGAAACAACATGTAAGCAGATAAAATGGGTCTTCTTCATGTAATGTAAGCAGATAAAAACAAAAAACTGGATGGAGAAAGCAGGACTTCCCTGCAAGTACAGCACTCTGTCCCTTTTGAACCAAAGTGCCAGGTCCAGAGTAGATGTAGTAACCTGGCCATTCCCTCACAGTCTGCAACACATGTTGCAGGGGTCCTTGCCGCATGCTGGCAGGATCAAGTGCAAACTCCGTAACCTTGAGAACAATGAAGACAACGTCTGGTTCTGCATGCAGCTGAACCTTAAGAACCATGAAGGCAACACTGGGTCCTACATGCAGCTGCTGGAGCCAGAGAACTGAGAAATGAGAAAATGGAAATGGACTCACCCAATCTGTCGATTTGTGGAAGGTGCTTGTGTAATGACCGAACTGGACTGTGGAGATGGCATGGCTTGTTGAATCACAACACTGGTGTCATGGTTTGGCATCCTTGTATTTGTCAGCTGGTGAGACCCAGGTCCTGCCATTGCTCCTCCAACTGTGTTATGCATGGAGATATTCTGTGAAAAGAAGGGAAATGGGAGATGGTGGAGGAAAATGAAAAAGAAATAAATGTCTTATCTTGGTTTTCTATTCTATAGAAATACAATTAGAAATCTGAAAGTATCGACAATATGAAAAGTTATTTGCTCCTGGTAAATCCCAAGTCAATAGATCTTGTTGTAACCAACAACAATAAAGATATGAAAAGTAAGTGTTTACTTATACAGGGCAATATAAATGGAAAAATACCCGCAAGTTGACTAATCACTCTTCTGTGATTCTGACTCATGATTTATAATGGAGATATTTAGCACATATTCTCCTAACAGAATACGATATATTTTGTTTGAAAATGACTTCTGTGGTGAGTATAGGGCACCTTGATTTACTACGTGGGTTGTTTATTGTGTACTAGGTCTGCTTAGACTGACAAGAAAATCAAGTTTTATAGTTCCAAAGTAACAACCAGTACATGGTACGTCACGAAACAGCCATTTCTATGAGCCTCCATATATTTTGTAGAGTAATAATATCCCAGAGGCCTAAAATAATAACACTGTATTTGCACATATATAACCTTTGCTTCAGGTAACTTGGAGCCCTTAAAAAGTTCTCTAAAAAAAATTCACAGATAACTCATATGCACAGAGAGAACAAGCCACGAGAGACCACGATACTACTAAGGAAGGAAACATGGAATAAAACTTCTCTCCTGTTATGCATGCACACACAATATACCCTGCTGCTAAACCACAGGGTTTGACTTGGCCCGCGTTTAAAAACAAACAAAACTCTCAAGCCAGAGATAACCCACAGTGTATACATATGAAATATATGGTAACCTTAAGAGCATTATTTTTCCTATCAGGCATCAACGTGTAGATTGTTAGCAGTGAGGAAAAGAAACTTTGCATTGTCACCTCATGCTAGGCTGAGGAAAAGGGAAAAGAGCACGTTTACACCCACACTCTGCCACCAAGACTCACGCAAAGCATCTTGCTGACCACTGCAATACTCAGAATTGAAAACTAAAGTTAAATTTCATTCAGAATTCCAATTTATGAGCCAATTTGTCTAGCACACACATAAAACCCACAACATAATGATAGATGAAGCTGGTGAGAAGGGAAATTCAGAGCTCTGATCAAATGTCTGGCTCTCCTGTTCTCTACAACATATTGAATCCCAGATCGAAAAGAAAGATTGCATTTTGAACCGAAACAAGAATAAACCCTTTAGATTACATTCCTCATGGAAAAGGAGCCAATAATTTGAGGACCCACATTGAATGCCTTAGCTGTCATCACCCTGTCTCCCAATTCTTACATATTTCAGGTGATTTCCCAGACTAGTGTGGACACAGGGATCTCCCTGTTTCTTTTACAGGAGTTGTTCCAGTCTTCATAAACATATAAAGAGGTAGAGGTGCTGCCTACAGCTGCATAGTTAGACCACTCACCCAGTATAAAGAAGACCCAGCTCCGAGTTCCTCTTCCAGTATATAATTTACACAGTATGAATCAGGTCCAGCAGCTCCAGTATTCACTTAGGAGCATGGATTGCAAGAGGAAGCCAGACCAAGGACTTTAACTGTAATTTTTCATGGCCCAGTAGTATGTCATGACCATCACACAATAAGAGAGAATAACCTTAGATATATGGAATCTTCTTCCCAACAGAAGTTCTCCCTCATCTACCACATTCCTATTAAAATGTTGCTTCTTCAGTGAATTAGTGTTTTCTGATGAAAAACCTGTTCTGTTTAAAAAAAAATTACATATATACAAAATATATATACATCCAAATCTAGTTGAGGATTCAAAACTGCGCTTTTTTGATCATTACAAGATTTTGGAAAACCAGGTCTAATATCTATCCATCTGCAAGTAAATCTTTTAGAGCTATCACTTCCTTAAGGATCTCCTTTGTATTAAGTGTGTTTCAATTAAAACCTATCAATATGTGATATTTACTTGTTTCAAAGTTCACCCTCATTTAATTTCACCTTTACACTGCCTCCACAGTTTCTGAATCCTTCCAAATATTTCTGTATTGCCTGTTTGCTTTCAGTAATATGTTTATTAGAGCAAATATTAAATTGCAAGACAGGTATAAGGTATTTGTACCTCTGGGTCCATAGGAGAGCAACAAAGAAAAAAAGCATCAGTCACCCACGATGAGTTTACTCTGCAGTGCTGCGCAACTGCCCCTTGCCATTGCCAGCACATGCCTCCCTTGCTTCCAAAGAGAGCTGTCTGCAAGAAGCCAGAGCATTGGCATGAAACTGTTCAGGATTCAGAAAGCCTTTCTCTAGATTACAGACTCCAGACCACAGATTTCCAAGAGCTACAGAACACCGATCTGCTACATGGGAGGATCTTTAAAGGAAACATGGGTGGTGCCATGAGTCCATGAGGCCTGGGAAAGGGACAGGATGCAAATCCGTCACGAGCTTTAGATAAGTGGTACCCCAGCACTTGCCCAGGTTTTGACTGGATTTTGTTGTACCATGGCAGAGCAGAACTTAAAGATTTAATATCAGATTCCTGTGCCTCTATATTCAGTATTTCCATTTCCTTCCCCTTCTCTTTCCCTTTTCTCCTGTAATTCCAGACCTCTCTAAGGTACCAATGGTATGAATTATGATGGGTATGAAAAATTTTGTTTGCACATAAGACATTGTAATTGTTAGCTTACATGCATAAACTTGTAATGCTGTTTCAAAGTTTTAACAATTTCCAGTAAACTGCATATTTTCAGAAACCAGGCTGAGTATTTGATGCATGGAAAGCAAAGCCAGAATGAAAACCTGTCAATGCATCCAGATGTCCATTCTTCTCAGTAATGCAAGCGCTGTTGTTGGGCAGGAACTATACTATATAATACTATACTGCCAAGAGAAAGCCCAAGATTTCCTAACAAAATGTCAAACTCAGCATGACTCTCACATTCATAAGAAAAGGATTTGGCAATCTCAGAATCATTTACATTGGTGAGATGCTTGTGAATTTACAGAGAAGTTCAAGTAAGTTCATACTTAAATGACAATGCCTGTGCTTTGAAAGACAGCAGGAAGGTAATGCACAAGAGATCTGACACTAAGCTTATCTGATCTAGTCATATGCATCATGACATGCAGAATGACTCTATATCACCAGCACAGAAAGACTAGGCTCGTTGCATGTATGATGAAGACGGTCTTCAGAACTCCCAAACCAGCCTTGCTGGTGTTGAGCTCTGCACCCGATTCTGAATGGATCTGGACAGGATATTAATGAGCTCCTTCCACACTCGACTTTGGACCCTTATAGAAACAGGGCAAATTCAGCAATGTTGGCTGAAACAGAGACCCCCACTTTATAGTTGAATTGTTATTTAAGGAGTTCTGCATGCTCTTCCACCAAGGATCCATGAAGAACATCTCATTTGGAGTCCTCTTTTCATTCTCCTCCAGCTCCTAAGCCAGTGGTTAGGATTAATTGATACTAGGTGGGTAGCTCCTAGCACTCCAACTCAGAGAAGTCAACAGGAGTGATGAAGCAGACAGAGCTCTCCCTCTGCTTTTAACACTCCCAAGACCGATCCATACTCAGAGAGTATGACACACACTCAGAGTTTTCTCAGAGATTTTCACAACTGTCCTTCAGCATTAAAGGAGGGCATATGAGGTTATTATTATTATCCATTTTATTAAACTGAACCTAAATGTTTACAAAGGGAACAGGCCACCTGCATGCCAGGAGCTGTAGAGACATGGAAGACATCCCCTGCCCTTAAGTTTCATTTAATGGGTCTTAATTAAGAACCAATAAATTAGGAGGAATTTATCTCCTCTAGGACTAAGTTTCATCTTCACCAAAGTTCCCAGACAATCCCACTGAAGCAGAAACTAGGATTGTAACACAGAAGAGCTTTTATAGAAGTGCTCCCCTTGCCCATGTGCTCATACTGTACTCTCCAGCGGTATTTAACATTCAAATAAATAAAACAAAAACCAAGCAGCCATATCCACAAACTGCTTTTAAATCAACATGCTCATTCTCAACCTTTCCAGCTGCAAGAGGAAAGGGAATAGATTATTATCAGCTTGACTTCTCCCCAGTTACACTGTATTCCCCATTTTAGCTTCAGACTTTCAAGAAAACATTTGAGCATTTTTCTCCCACATGCAACCATTTAACTTTGGATAGGCAACACACTTCTTTTTTCTAAAGGCTAAAAACTTCTTGAAGTCATGCTTCCATGTTCTGGTGGAGAGGATTACACATCACTCCACAAGAACACACACCCTGTTGGCAAGCACAGCAGAGAAATGACGGCTCTGCAGACACAGGCGAAATACACCCCATGACTCCAGGCAGTCACCGTTTCCACTAAACCCTGGTTCTTCCAGAGAAACACCCATCCATGTCACACGGCACCACCTGTATCACGCATCTCCGTCTACTGAAGGCAAAGGATGAAGAAGATGGATCCATCCTTTATGATCCATTGTAATATTCTGAGTTTCAGAGTGTGTTTGTGGTTTAAAACTATAAGAGCTAGTTTCTGAACCAAAGCCAGCTTATATTTTCCTACTAATTTTTTTTTTAACTGTGAGGTTTAATGAAAATTGCAAATACCAGTTTTACACAAACTGAAGACTCATTCAGGATTGTTCTGAGTGAGCTTTTAGATCAATAGAGCTGTCACCTATAACCAATTGTACATAAACATATTTCATAGACTATTATATAAATTCTGAAGTCAGAAGGTATTTGCCATGAAAAAAATGAGAGAAAAATCCAAGTAATCTAAACAAAGACAAAAGCACCTTTTTGCATTTGTTTGTTTTCTGCAAAAAATCATTTAACTGTATTTTCCCAAACAGCAACTTTAAACATTTTTCAAATAATTCAAGAGAAAAGGCATCAATTTAAAAAAAAAATAAAGATAGGAATCAAATACACAGCAATATTTTAGAATTTATATAGCCTGGCCTCACTATTAATATATTTTAACAAGGATAAATATTCTAAGCTGTCCCACTTTCAGGCATTTTACAATTTATGGTGAAAGAAAACACGTATTTCTAACCTAAAGTCTTCTAGAAGGCTCTACAGACACACAGCATTTAGGGCAACCAAGATACACATTTAAATGGCAGCTACATGTGCACTTTTAAGAAGTGTACAGTAGCATCTTGCCTGATACAGAGATCATAACCTCACAATATATATAATACACACGAGTGGAAGCCACCAGGGACACACTCACCCGTGTCTCATGCTGTTTACACAACCAAAGAACCTGCTGGCTTAAACACTTGGAAGACAGTGTTGTAAAGAAAATTATAGACTAAATGTGGCAAATAATGACAGGCTTCAAAATTATTCTAATCATATACAATCTCCATCAAAATTACTGAGCCTCTATGAATTCTCTCCCGACAGAAGATAATCATCTCAAAACAAAAGTTATCAAATCTCCACAGAAACAGCACCAACTCGTTTATTTTCTCATTATTCAGATCAATGTGTAAGGAAAACACCCTCACACCAACCTACCACAACTGTTTCATCTCTTACTAGCGTGCAACATTGAAACTGCCATAAGCACAGAACTAAGCTTGCTGGCCACCCAAGGCCGGCAAATATAGCAGAGGAACTTGGGAAGAAAATGGAGATAAAAAATGAACCAAATTACTAATGCAGTTGAAGTATTACAGGAAAAAGAAAGTCTATTACGAAGAATTAAATTTAAAAAAAAAAAAAGAAAAAAGGAAAAAGTTCCATTATGCAAGTGATGGGAGAGTGTAATCTTGGAGTGTAAACTTGGTGGAGACTGAAATGCAATACTTTTTCTGTTTTTAAACCGTAACATCTGTATAGCTTGAATGAGAAAAAGCACTAAAGCAGAAAAAACAACATAGAAAGGAACTGCTGGAAAATGCTGTGTAGTAACATTAAGCATAGGGACAAAGCACTATGAAGACCTTATTGCAGACTGCTAACATCCATTTAACTCCCTTATTTAATGAGAGGTATGAAGTCACTGAACAAGACTAGCACATAAAAATACAGAACTGATGCCAAAGGATCTATTCCTCAAAACATTTCAAAGAAAAGCAAATGCTCACTTAACAGCTACCTGATAAAAATGGCACATTAAAAGAACCAGCATGCATGATATATCCCAGAATACAGAAGGACTCTTCCCTGCCCCCAAGCCCCATCTAACGTCTACCCCTGAAATGGACACAGCTAGCTATCCACACAATGCTGCAGACTCAAAGGCCAGGAGCAGCTCAAGTACATCTGACTTCTTGAACCCCGAGCACCACTGCTCAGTCAAATGTTATCAACCTGATCTCCTTAGGGGTAAAAATGTAAAGAAAAATTAAACTCCATACTCAAAAATGACAAGTAATGATAGGCAGATGGGGGAAGGAGGGACACATTGCTCTCACTGAAATCATAAAGCTTTGAATCTGTACTTATCAGTCTCGGCCACTGGTTTCCAATTTTTTCAGATCACAGACCTCTGTCAACCCTCTGAATTTCTCACAGAGCACTCTGTGCTCTTATCATAAATTGTGTAATTAAGGCAAGATGGTTCCACAGACCAGCCACAGATGACTTACCACAGTTTTGCGACCACCAGCAGTTCACAGACCAGAGTTTAACTGCTGTCCAAATACTGCTTCAGAGCACCGTGACTAGAATTTCTTGACAGAAAAGATAACATTTCTAAAGGTATCTATGGACTTCAGTAGCCCAAGTCCCTTTTTCAAAATGTCTTCAGTCTTCTGGAGTCTTAGTGAATAATTATTGTTAATTACTAGATCAGACTTGTGTACTGGGGCTGCCAGAAGCTTTGCAAAATTTTATCCTAAATATCTATGCTGGAACATGCAGGGAAATTTCCTTTTTGTTTTCAGTCATGATGAATTATTCTTAAACGTAGACACGCTGGCTGCTCCTGAAAAGGTGCAAACAAAAAAGCCCCTCATAAATAATGTTTTTATCCTGTTTTCTTTCAATAGCTGTTACTATGTTATCAGAAAGACTTTCTGAGATACACTGAGTGATGCAAATAAAACCTCAAGTCTGCTAATCTCCGGCAAACTACGTGGTGCTGCTAAGAATCATGGTACAAGATACAGGACAGACATATGACGTGCTAAGCCACCTATAAGCCATCTCAAGGTTGCAGCAGTCATCACCATAACTCAAAGTCCGAAGGGCCCATTTAAGCACTACTAATCCCCTTAAGGCCGCTGCTTGAAGGATGACAGCCCTGCACAAAATCTCTGCAACAGAGCTCATGCTGCAGGCCAACCTTTAACGTGCCTCCACTTGGCCTCTGCCCCGTGGGTACCCGGAGCGCACAGCCACCTCCTCTGGTCTCTTCTTCGCACCTTCTGGGGAAAATACACGCGAACGTCTTCCAGAGGCAAGTTAGGCCTCCCTGCCTGTCCTGCACTTTGGCTGCTGGTTTAAGCAAATGCTCTGACTCCTCTGATGTTATGAACAAAATGCAGGAGGTTTAGGATTTTTGGTCTTTTATCAATTTTTTTGACATGATCTAATTACAGACATTCAGTGGTGCCCTCTAATTACCAGTAGAAATGAATACTGAAAGATGACCCTTGTCTTCCACGATTCCCTCCCCTCTTCCCCCACTACCCTCCTTATGCCCTTTTCAGCATGTCTGTCCAGACTATGCTTTTGACATATGAAGCCTTCTTTACATACACAGTAAATAATATACAGTGCATACCAGATATACCCACGATAAACCATTTACTAGGGGAAAGGAAAAAAGTGATATAAAGAAAATGCAATGCACATATATTAAAGGAGAAGGAAATTTTTGAAAGACTGGTCTCACCAGAGTTTGAAAGGAAATAGCTTCACTATGGCAAAGGATTACATCAGATCGCATGCTTATGTCTTGAAGTTTCCTACAGATATCTCCCATTTTTCTCAGGGTTGCTTGTTTCATACACAATTACTTGCCCAAGATAGCCATTTAAGCAATATAGCACAAAGAGCTGCTTCTGTTCAAATAAACGTCAGTAACACTAAGTGTGCATAGCCCAGTTCGGGTCACTCAGGGTGTTTTGCACTGCTAACACCACACTATGTCCTGCTAACTGGGAGGCTGCAAAGCAAGGGGAGCACAACTGGCTGCCTGGCTCTACCCGGTTCTGTCATACTTTATGCAAAAGCCATAAACTGACTATTTCATTTCTTCCAAGTTGCATATTGTGACATTTATAAACAGGAACCTGGCAGCATGTCAATGGCGCAAACTGATTTCCTTTTCTAAATACAATTTTAAAAAGCAAATAAACAAGGTTATGCCTGCTAATGAAACATTATATGCCATGCTGGAGCTAGTTTTTCTCAAATGTATTCTCTAGAGCAGATGGAACACCAATAAACACAAAACAACAAACCCTTTTATAAAAAGCGTGTTTATAAGAAAATACACTCTCCACAGAACTTTGTCTAAGGAAAAACTGGCTTATATCTGTAATGTTATCTTGGGGACCCAATTATGGTCCCATTAGATTGCTGTAAACAAGGGAGTTTGCCATGAATTTCAAATGGAGAAGCGCTAGTAAGAAACTTGAAAAGGAAGAAAAGAGATTTGCCAGTATACTTACTAGGTGTAATTCCTAGAGGCCTCAGTTGAAATCAAGGCCTTATTGTGCTAAAATCTGTATAGACACATTGATGGACTACACTTGCCCACAAGCCTTAGAGTCCAGAGACAAAGCAAGGAAAGAGGAAGGAAGAAAGAGAGAAAAGTAAGTGATTTGTGTAGCCAAAAATCAGGACTCAATGGAATGGGTCTTTTTTCCAAGCCCAGTGTCTTATCCACTATTTTGCACTGTTTCTCTGCACCTAATACTTATATATGAATTTAGAAAACCAGGAAACTTTAAATAAATTAAAAAAAAAAAAAAAACCCACAAAAAAACAGTATTACAAGCTCTAGTCTGAGTTTTTTCCAGCACTATCATTTCATTTCCGTAAATCAGACAGAACGCACGTACAAAGTGGGTACTCAAAGAACCTTCTCAAAGTAGGTGCATGTCAACTTTTGCAGGACAAGCAATTAGACATCCAAAAGCAGCTGCCAGATCTGGAGGCCAGTCAGAGGGTAGTTGAAAACCTGGCTTTCCTTTCTTTATTGTAAGGAGTTTTGTTTTTATCCATCGTGAAACAGAAAGCTGGGGGGGGGGAGAGCGGCAATCCTCCAGGAATTGCTTTAAACAAGCCTTTGATACCGCTAACTGAAGGCACTAGGCTTTTCAACATTATGCAAACCATTTATAATCTGTTAATAGAAAATTCACAGAGACAGCACTTTGGCATTTAAATTTGTTATATTTTATTTGAAGTTTCTTTGAAATTCTCATCATTGATTTCACTGGCATAAATTATTGGCATCATGCATGAGTTACAGCAAAGGCTGCTTGACTGCATTCAATGACCAGAACATTTTTTAGACAGAGCAATTGGTAAAGGAGAGCGAGGATGGTAGCAACAAAACAGCCAGTGATTTTCCATTCAGGCAGTTTCAAGCAGAAAACCAGCAGGCTTAACTTTTCTGCTAAGAAGTCAAGTGGAAATGCTGCTACCCTGGTAATAAAATGCATGTCCTAAATATTCTTTTAACCCCAACCCACTGTGGCAGCTACATTGGGCCAGGCTGGCTAGTACTACATGGGGACTAAAACAAAATGCTGGGGAAGGTCCAGGAGCCAAGGCTAATGCTGGTCTTAGAAAGAACCCAGACAGACCATTTGCTACATACAAGGGATCACAGGTCTAATCAGTGGAGTGGGTTGACAAATGAACTGGTAGGACAATAGTTTTTATCAGTGAAAATCATACAAGGAACACCAAAGCATCAGGCAGAGATCAAGCTAATTCACCAGACCTCCTGGGAAGTCACAAAGGCAAGCATGCAGTTTTGCAGCATCCACAACTGTTTCGGTCAATTTTAGGTTGATGTTTTGGGAGAGGAAAGCTAGTTTTGTCTAGATCTTGGACTGAAAGAACTTAGAGAATTAGGTTCATCAACTGGAAGCATTTAGACAAAATTAATAATCTTTCTAGCCATAAGAATTGAAATCATTAGGGTTTAGGAAGGCAATCAGACTGTCTACACAAAAGGCAATAAAATTAAATGCACTTCTGGCTAAGAAAAGTTCACTTCCAGTGAATACAGCAAAGGCTACAGACAAACAGGTACTATAAGAAAGTGTCCTCTGAATCTCCTGGTCCATCTCTGCCTTGGTTTCAGCAGTTACCTTCTGCAGTGGTAGACAGGCAGGAAAAAACACTAATAAGACTAGAAGAGCAAACATGCTTAGAAGAAAGAGAAGCCAATGGTGGTCCTCCTGCAAAAACCAGAGTTGACCATCCATTGATGAAGGCATGCGACTTTGGTCTTAAAGCACAACTTGCTGGGGATGGCTGAGAGAAGAGCTACTCTTAACAGGAAATAAACCAACTAAGCAAGCTGGTGTGGAGTTGGGACATATAGCTTCCCAGGACTGGGACAGCAGAAGAGATCAGAAATATAACTCCTTGGACTCCAAAGGTGTTCTGCAGGTCAGGTACACCAGGAACTACATAGCCACCCTTTTCCTCACTCTGCTACAGATTTACTGCATGACTTTGAGCAGATTACTTCACATCCTTCTGCCTTACATCTAAAACAAGACCAATATCTTCAACAACTACAGAGTGCTTGGAAGTAACAAGAAGTGAATAGCTTTTAGAGACAACACAATATACCTAGGAAGGCAATATAATATAGCAGTGACAGAGCAGAAGGCTTTTTTGGGTAAGAGAACAACTTCACAAGACTTCAGAGTAGCATGCACTTGAATTTCAACCTCAGAGAAATGATAAGAGATCATAACCAAGATACCTTAATCAATACAGAAAAGAGTTCTATGATGAATACCATTAGAAGAATAGCAAGGCAGAAGAACAGTTCTTTGGTGACTAGAAACAGAGGGCAGAGAAGAACATGTAAATTAGTAAAAGCAAAGAATGACTGCATGTTCAAGTCCAGATAGCATTGCAGGATCTATTCTTCAGAGAAGGGGAGCTCATTGTCTGCAGAAAATTGGATCCAATTAAAGCATTCCTGGCTGTACGTCCAAACCTGGGCACTAAAAATTACAAGCCATTTTAGAAGAGTCAGGCTAAAAATCTTACTGAGGTTATATGGTGGTGGTGGTACAGGCAGTGAATTCTCAATTGTAAAAGCTCAGCTTCTTTTCTTATTGGAGTAAATAGAGAGAACAAAAAAGCTGCACTATATTTGATAATGCTACCAGACAATCATCCAGATGCACACACTTCCAGTCATGCTAATTAAATGTGGTGTGGAGCCATCCTGGGGAAATGACATACTGTTCCTTTAGAGCACCACACGTTTCTAAAATGCCTTGGTGAGGCCTCGCTCCACCTGAGGAGCCACAACATACATTTTCCTAAGTAATAAATAATTGGTCCTCCTCTAGTGGTGTGATCCAGCCAGATAGGCAACTTCATACAAGGAGGCAAAATGTAATTCAGGCAATAGAAAGCAGGAGTTTCAGCTGAGCCGTGAACAAAACAGGGCAGGAGTGCATCCTTGAGGAACAACCCAGCTGCATACGGAGAACTGTTACTCTCACCGAGTGCCCTTCTCCACACAGCAGCTTTTGCCTACAAAGTGGATGTCAGTGGGATGTTCACAATCAAAGCAACTTGATACCTGAAAGTTGAGGGACAGAGGAGAGGGTTGGGAATGCCAGCCTGGCACGAGTAGCACCACGATCCCGTTCTCAAAAGCAGCTAGCTAATAGGGTATCGGCATTAAAGAGCAGCGTATTACCCTTGAACACGGTAACAACACTGCTCATTTTAAACCCACCTAAGTTACAGTTAGGTTGATAGTTATTACCACACAAGACTCAAAATACAGCTGCTGTGGAGTCCAGGAATTGCTGTCTGGTTTTTCTTCATGATCAGAAGACCATGGAAAAGACTGTGCTTTGGAAATCCATTGGATCACACTGCCTAAGTACAAGGGAATAGCTTTTCCAGTAAGACAGTGCTCTGAAGGTGATTCTGTGCATGTTTTCAGCCTGTCTGCCAGTTCTCTAGGAGGCAACAGTGGCAACTCCTGGTCACAGACAGTATTTTAAGGACTTAAGCAGAATGTAGCTGCTAAATAACATAACCTTCAGCATTCCTGGTGTTATGGGTTTGTGTGGCGCGTTTTTTGGGTTTTGGTTTTTTTTTGGTAGTGGTGGAGGGGGCTGCAGAGGTGGCTCCTGTAAGAAGCTGCTGGAAGCTTCCCGAGCTCCAAGTGGGACCCGCCTCTGGCCCAGGCCAACCCCATCAGTGACTGTGGTAGCGCCTCTGGGAGAACAGATTTAAGAAGGGGAACTGGCAGTGTGTGGGGGATGGGAATGTGAGAGGAACCCCTGTGCAGATACTGAGGTCAGTGAAGAAGGAGGGGGAGGAGGGCTGCCTGAGGAGGCTGATGGCCCTGCAGCCCGTGGTGAGATGGCAGGCTGTCCCCCTGCAGCCCATGGGGGTGAGTGGTGGAGTGGAGGCCCTCCAAGATGGCCGTGACTCCATGGGAAAGCCTGCGCTGGAGCAGTGTGTGACTGGAGAGCAGCCCGCAGAAAGGACCCGCGCCAGGGAACTTCGGGAAGAACTGCAGCCCATGGAAAGGACTCACGTTGAAGAAGTTGGTGAAGGACTGTCTCCCATGGGAGGGACCCCACGNGGAGGAGGGAGAGAGAACCTGGAATGGAGCTGAGCCGGGAAGGCGGGAGGGGGGGGGGGAGGTGTTCTGATGTTTGGTTTTCCTTCCTAATACCCTTGTTTTTTATTTGATTTGTAGTCAATTAAACTGATTTTGTTTCTTCCCCAAGTTGAGCCTGTCTTTTGCCGTGACCATAAGTGGGGAGTGATCCCTCCCAGTCCTTGTCTCGACCCACAAGCCTGCCTTTGGATTTTCTCCTCATCCCAACGTGGCCAGGCGTGGAGGTGGGGAGTGAGTGAGAGGCTTCGTGGTGCTTCGTTACCGGCTGGGCTGAAACCGAAACCACGACACCTGGTGATTAGTATATAGGAAAAGGCAATGCAACTCCTGTGTGATATTCCAAAAACCATTTCCCAAACATCTTATAACTGAATGCTTGAACTCATTTCAAATACTTGGCACAAATTGTGAGATTTGAGATCAAGGGCTAAAAAGCCAGTGCTGTTTGTTACTCAGTGCAAGGTCTCCTTCAAAATATGGGGCACCATCTCACATTTCTGACACAGTTGTGAAAGCTGAATCCAGTGAGTCTGGATTGCTAAAGCTGGCCCAGAATTTTGCCCAGAGTTTCACACTTTCAAAAGATCCAAACAAGAAAGCTGGTAAGTATGTCTGGATTTACTAATTGTGTCCCATATAGTAAGACCAGAAATTTTAATTCTCCCAACAAGATTTATTAGGTATTGGCAGGGATGTGTATGTAAGTTTAGCATTCAGAGAAAAGCTATTCAACAGAGAAAGAAAGAAAGAAAAAAAAAATTAAACTCAGTAAGGTTCAAAGCAAAAAAAATGAATAAAGATTTGTGTGATAGTAGAGAATATTCTTTGTTGTTCTTTTAGATGATTTGCTTTAAGGCAGAAATATGATAGTCTGAATTTTAATAAGATATGGTAAAGAGTCTGTGATCTAGGGAGTCCAAAATGATTATTCTTCCTTCAAAAAGGACAGACAACGTACTACCCTACAATACTTGGTCTGTCTCTTCTTACAGTAAACATTGCTAATGCTCCTGGAGAGGGGCTGACCTTGCCAGCCAATTACATTATGCTAATTTGTCTGTTACTATAACTCCTACAGAGGCATTCACAGCTCAAAGCAGGACAGAGATTTATATTGTCTCTTCCAAGCTGCAGACTATGGACGTTAATCTCTCTCTCTCCTTCCAGTTACAACTCTACATGGCAATATCTACATGCAGCACCACTGCACATTCAAAGTGACAGTTATTGCCAGCTTTATTCAACTTAAAAGACAAGCCGTGGTCCTACCTTGCCCTTTTAATAACTGTCACTCTATCTAAGAAAGCATATGTTGGTAACAGCTGTTTTCCTATGAAAACATATGGTTTCTCATATGCTTTTGAAAACACCAGAGGAATGCATTCGCTTGCTAGACACTAGTGCCATGTAACTATATCAAGCAACAAAATCATCGAAAGGAACTGCAATACGTTTTCTATGTTATACTTATGTATTACAAAAATACCTATTGTTTTAAAGCAACAAAAAATCATCCAGCTGAAAAGATTTGATGTAAAAATAAGGCTCATAATTTAGGACTTATGTGCACTACAGTATTACTTAAAGATGGGATCAAAACATTGGTCTTCTACAGACATGTAGCAAACAGCATGCTTCATGCAAGCAGTTTGTAGTCTGTATCGTATCATGAAAAAAAAACTTCCTGAGATGTGGCTCTTCTAACTGCTGGCAAGATCAGAAGCTTCTCTAGCATTTTTCAATTGAGATATGATAAACAGAGTATCAAAAAAATTGAATCACAGCAATTTATAATAAACTGTCCAACAAGTAAACCACAGTAATGACCTTTACATGCTTCTCTCCCTACCTCCATAGTATTTAGGGCAAGCTAAGAGTACTCACATGGCCAGTCGCAAGTCAGAGGAGATAAAAAGAAGTTAACTTGTCGGGCTACTTTAACTCAGATATGTTCGGCTAGGGCCAGGCTAAACTGAAAGCTAAATATTTTGGTAAATAAAAGTTTCGGCTGTGGTTTTGAAACTGATTGCAACATCAACTGACATAGAAACTGACATAAAAATGCAGAAAGTTTTCCAAGTGTTAAAAAGACAGTTAGGGAAGTTACAGGTCACCAGGAAAACAAGAAAAAAGCAAAACCATGGCTTCTGAGAAGGTCTTACAGAAATTTCCCATTGGCTCTAAAAATAATTCCACTGGGATGTTTGTAGAAGAGAAAGAAAAAATTATTTAGTTTACTTAGTTTATGCTCTAACATCAATATAATCCAGAAAACCATACAAACTTTACTGCAAGACCTTCTGAACATACCAGTATCTCTAGGTACTAGTATTCCAGTACTTCTCATATAACTTCAAAAATTTTACACCTGTATCTTTATGGCAGTTAAACACAGGCTCACACCAAAAAAAACCCCCGTCACACTGAAATGTTAGTGGTTTATTACCTATTAACAGTGAGAGGGAACACACAGAAGTCCACACAAATCTGTATCACTGACTTTACAATTTCCAGCAGATCATGTTGCACTTCTGCCTGCAGTTAATGCCCTGAGCCACAGTCTAACTTTTAAGAAGGTGCTTAAGCACATGATGCACAGAGGTCAGGAAAGCCAATGAACAGCAAGAACTGGTAAAACTCCTGTGACAGCTTGAGATATGGCCCTCAGGCATCTGGTCGGCCCCTTTCCATAGGTTATGATTCCCTCCATGCAGTCTGTGAAAGCTAACACTTGCCTGGTGGGCACATATGTTGCTATGAGGATCTAGCATCTTGCAACCCTACTGGCAGATGTGCAATAAACCCATATTGAGCTTCTTTCTAAAAGCAAGCAGCAACCAAAGACTTAATAAGATGCCCTGGGCATAGGAGACGTGAGAAAACAAGTTGATTCCTTGTGCAACTCTTCCTACCAGTGAGGATCTAATGCACCACAAACAAACCTAAAAAGCCCTTGGAGGGGATTAATACAGGATGTTTCACTTGGAACATAGGAACTGTGTCTGAAAGCGATAAAAGGCAAGGGAGGGAATGGAAAGATACCCTCACCTAACAAAAAGATGCTCTGCAGTTACCAAATAGAGGTATAACCTTGTTAGCCTGGTTAGACACCACAAGGATATTAAGAAACCAAGTTTCACTACCAACTTAACGGCACCCAGTGCTCTCAATCCCAGAAGGTAACTGGGAGCACCATTTGCCTAAGGCGATTCTTTCAAGCTCAAACGAATAGCAAGGTCAAAAAGCAAAGAGCCCATGTCATGGAGGCAAACAGTTCATATGTGGCACTGGTCAGATCTGCAAAGATTCAGCATAAGAGCATGATGAAATCAGGTTTGCTTCTTTTTCTGTACACTAGGGGAAAGGGAAAGGGAATTAAAAAAAGAATAAAATAAGGTACAGCCTGCCATTCACAGGTTTCATATCCTGCCCAAAACAACACTATTCTCATTTGACTTCAACTTGTTATCCATAACTCCAGTTCTTCCCTAGAAAAGAGGAAGAAAAGCTTGATTTACAAATACATGTCCAGTCTTTCTGAATGTATCAAATAGTTTTGTGTGATAACAAGTATTTTCATAAGGCACAACAGCGTGAGAAGACCTAAATGTACATACAACAAAAATGAAATCAAATGTTTAAGATATCACACAGCACATATTAAAAATTAATTAAAATATTCATAGAATTATATTGTTCACCTACATTTCTCTTTAGAATCAGAACATTGGTTCTTCTATGAAGCCAGTTAATTTGCTGGTAACGATCAACACATGATATATTTCTGAAGTCTCCAAAATTTAATTTTCTACTCATTTTCCAGATGATGAACAAAAGGAAACTGCTCTTCCTGCATAATTAACTTAGCTTATACTCCTATTATAAACAGTCTATACAATGCTATATCTGTACTATCTATATGACAAAGTCTCATGTATGACCTTGCTAAGCATGCGGGGCAGGGGGGTGGCAATAAAAAAAAAAATTACACTGCAGATTCCCAACAAGTAGAAGTGACCTGAGATTACCTCATTTTACATACATATATCCTCTG
The DNA here is from genome assembly GCA_013401275.1 of Pandion haliaetus. Taxonomy (NCBI): domain Eukaryota; kingdom Metazoa; phylum Chordata; class Aves; order Accipitriformes; family Pandionidae; genus Pandion; species Pandion haliaetus. Next base: position 1,309 of record VYZV01003257.1, on the reverse strand, counting down.
TATTAAGCAACATTTTCAAAAGATGTAGCAAAAGGAGAGCACCGTATGAAAGTATTTTGAAGCTGAAGCTTTCCAATCAATTCAGTGGGTTTACATGAGCAAATCTGGTCCCTTTGTGAAGTTTTTAAAATTTCCCTATTGCAGGTATAACTTCTGGTTATCCACAGGCAGGAGCTTATCTGCTTGACAGGAGAGAGAAGGAGCATTTAAAATTACCAGAGTACCACATTGCTTTACATCCCAAAAGGGGTGAGAGTGTCTAGCTGGCACAGCTCAGCAATGTCAAAGTGACAGGGATCTGATCCGGACAATATCTGTACAGACAGCGCGTTAGGCTCCTTAGCTGCTCAGCTCTTTCACACTGTATTAATAGTCTTTGAATGCATCAACTCTGGAACAAGCAGGGATTTTTTTATTTTCTTGGAAAACATGCTGTGGTATTAGGTTAGTAATTTAATCTTGTTGGCAATATAATAGTTACAGTATAATCCGTCACATTATAAAAGTAATTGCCATAATCATAACCTACATTCAATTATTTCTTTTGCTACAGTTGTTTCCCACTCCCAACCTGCCACCCCATCACAGAGGAGACAAGGGGCAGAAAGCAGAGCTAACAAAACACTACTACAGGCCATCCCTCTCCCTTGCCTAACAGCAAGTGACTCCCCATCCCAGTTAATAAAGAGCTCCTTGTCCCTCCATTATGCAGTGTAATCTTTAAAAGATTACATTCTCATTTGGGAATAAGCCAAGAGCCAGTGGGAAATTCTCTAGTAAATTGGATAGGGAGACAACAATATGAAGGGCAGCTGGATGGGAGCACATTTTTTTCAGGGCATTCCTGTTCCTGGGGCCCTCCGGCATTGTTAGAAGTCCTGTAGTCTCGACTCTTTTTCACTGCTCTGTTGTCAGGATAATGCTATTCAAGAAGAAGGGGATACAGATTAGCTGGTTTGAAGATGGAATGTGAGGAAACGAAGATTGAAAAGTAGTAAGAAAAGAAGGGGAAAGCCCAATTATATTTTTAAGTCTTACCACCTTACATAAAAACAGGGAAGAGCACTTTGTTTTAAAACACTGTATTAAGTATCAACTATAATAGTAAAATATGGGGGTTTTTTTCTTCCCCGACTGTCATCGAGAAGGCAATTTGAGCACTCCGTCACTAATAGCATATTAAGAAGTATTTTGAAAGGAACATTTCCCTCACTGCCTTTTTCCTCTTGCCTGCACCTTCTGACAGATGCTCAGTGGAACCTACTTTCCACCCCACCCTACCTGTGATCCAGGATCGAGAAAACCAAAA
>VYZV01003256.1:44352-63667 GCA_013401275.1 Pandion haliaetus | reverse complement strand
AATTCAATTCCCACATTAGCATTTTGGGTTTTTTAGAAACCACATGGCAGTTACTCACAAAGTGTCTCTCCACATCATCTCTGATAACCGGAAATATCTCCTCTGTTCTTCATGCACCTGTAGTCAAACAGAAAAGAATTGAAGCAGTCACAGACAGACATCCCAAAATAGCATCTGCCTCTCAGATCCCATAGATTTTCACAAAACAAACCAAGATTCATTCTAAGCATTCACACACAATATGACCTTTTTCCCCACTTCGCTGACTTTCTCCAGTAAAATCACAGATATAACGGGGCATAAAAGAAAGAGAACTGTTCTTGTTTGCATATATTACCCTGCTCTTTGCTGTGGAAACAAGGATGAATTATGAAAACTAATCAAATGAACAGAGAGAGCACATGCCCTAGATTTTTCAAATAATCTCTTGGTTTAACCCAGTTGTTCCTGAGCCTGCCTATCCCATGAACAATTTACTAAAATGGAAGCTGTGACTCATTAAAGCCACCTTTTATTTTAAGAGGGAGAGAAACCGTTCAAATTATTTATGTGCAAGATGTAATCACATTAATTTGTACAGAAGAGGCCAAAATTCTAATGAGTTCCATTTTTAAGATCTAATATAGTTGATAAAAACTCCTTGTTCAATTTTTCTGATGTCTCAAGAATACGATATCTTACAGCCATTAACCAAAATGAAAGACTACAGACTATATTCAAGTTTGTGAACTCGTACTTCCACTTGAAGGGACAGTGGAAAAAGTTGGAACGTTTAAATTTGCTGACACCGTTTAGCAGCAAGTATTGCAAAATATAAACTATGTAATATCCCTGAAAAAAGCCACACTTCTGATTTTTGGTCTTATGTTTATCAATGTAAAATATATAGAAGTGAATGATAAAAATTTAGTAGCCCTATGAATTAGCTATTTCTTTAAAGCAATCTACTATTAATTCACAGCCCATAGCAGTAATTCCTATTTCTTAATTAATACTTTTAACATACAAAATTAAATTAGTATTTTTAGATATGGTCACAAAACAATAAATCTAACAGATTTGAAATAACAGGTCAGTTTATACATAACACAAAGCAGAAACTTCTGCAAATCATCCTATCCCCTCCAATTGCTCCACACCATTACAAATAAAATTCCAACTTCAGAAAGTAGGTCACAAGAATGCTAATTTAGGAGCTTGTCTAAAATTTTATTTTGTTAAAACAGATTTAGACATTTAGTGGAAGGAAACTGCACACAATATTTGTAAGCATGAATTATAAATTCAGCATGTGCTTTGCAACACTTTAAATGTGCCATAACTGAGAGACAGCATCTAACAGAATTGCTTAACAGTATCTAACTTGCCCACTCTCTCCCACTGATGCTACAGCAACTGGTAGAATAAGGTGGTTCTTAACTCCTAGTGTTGCTGCACCTCAGGACATCCTCTTGTTTCAAATAAACTTCAGGTTTTCCTCTGTTAAAGAAATCTGCTGAGTAAATAGGATATTTTACCTATCCTCCATCATAAAACTAACATGTTCAAAAAGTACCACGTAAATCTGAACTGCTTTCCTACCATCATACTTGGAAATAGTTATTTGCAAAGTCCTACATGATGTGCAGTGTGGTTAATGTAATTAGGATGGATACTGTAGTCTCACTCCTTGTTTTACCATCCTGTGGGCATTGCCCAGGCTTCTCTGATGAGGCAAATCAAAAGACAGGAGGCCTTCAAATTCGCAAAACTCTAAGGTTGGAATTAAGTGAATTCTAAGAAATAAATGAAGTTGGCCTCCTCTTGAGCAAGCATACACTACAGATGGGTTTGTGTATATAGTTAAGCATCTTCTTTCCATACACCTGCTCAGTGAGGTCAAAACCACATTCCTTTGATGTGGTCTTTAATAGGGTTGTTTATCTGTATGTATCAACTATACTGCTCACTCCAGCTTGCTTAAACATTGGGAAGTAAACCTGACCTTTCAATTATTAACCACAAATAAAAGTAATTTTTTTAAATCCTTCCGTTTTACATAATTTAGCATAATTTACATAATTTAGCTGCAAATCTGTAAAAGTTTTTGGAGAAATAAGTATTAGTAGCACACAGTATACTTGTGATGTACCCAACAAAACTAGACCTGAATTCCTGAAAAGATCAGTTTCAACTTCTTCCAGAGGCTGTACAGTCAGTACAGCTTCTAATAACTTTAACCCTGTTGCCTAGTTTTAAATAAAAAGCTATTAGAGTGACTTCAAAAATTAAATCCCTTCTATCTGTATATCTCCTCCCCTCATTTCAAGGTTTCTCTAGGGTGAGATTTTAGCAGAACAGCTTAAGTTATCTGCTCACATTACTCCACTTGTGAGAGCAAGCTGAGCCAATTATACTGCCAGATGAAAGCTGATTTTTCTTTTTCTTTTTTTAAAATTTGGGGCATTTTTTTTTTTAAAACCACGGCTGATGGGACAAAAGAAACTACCTCTCTGGAGCTGCATGGCTGGCTTGCAGTAGAAAATAATGAGAAATGCTACAGGTATTTTTTTTTTCCTGTACATAGAAGAAAACTAAAGATTATACCAATGAATAGCGCAGGATGGGCAAGCTGATGTACACAAGTTCTAAAACTGGTAACTGATGGATTTTCTTCCAATAAATTACAAAATTCAGCAAGTGCATGAGGAATATTTACCAAGTCTCATTACCACAGAAATTCAGATAGTTCAAATTCCATGTTAAAAACAAAATTTTTAATATTCAGAAAAGTTTTAGTTAATTTTCAACTTTAACAATAGAGCTGCCATCAAGTTTTTCATCCTCACTGTTGATTCTACATGCCCAACACACAAATATGAGAAATTCACACTGCCGCTTACAACTTTACAGCTACTCACTATGTCCTCAGAAAGGACAAATCTGCTCACCAGCACTAATTTCCCCACCCTGCCAGGATGTGGGGGCTGAATTTCTCACTGCTGTGCTAATTCCTCAGATCTCTTTGGTTTGTGGTGTTTGCTCTTGTTGCTGCTGTTATATTCTGCCATCATTCTTTCAGATATGCAAAAGCAAGTACATATATGCACTTATGAATAATGATTCATTTCCTATACGACCCATTATATTTGTTCTAGCAACCTTCAGCATGAATTTAGGAAGACAATTTAAAAGGGGTGTCTAAGACCATGTAAAATTCATTAGCATTTCTAATTCCAACTCCATAAAATAAATAAAAACATCACATGTGTTGGTCATATGCCAGTGCACACAACTCACATAGACACCCTGTGAAACTAACTTACTTGTATGCCTGTATTTCATCTTCTATCAGAATGTCTAGATTTTTCAGAGTTGAAAGACAAGCACATGGATTAGGTAGGTTATTTGTATCAGTTACAGTCAGCTCCAGAAACAATACAAAATCAGTGACACGAGACATGTTAGAGAGTATACAATGAAGTGTGCAGGGCAGTCTAGGAAGCCATTAAATGAACAACCGCATGCATCCTCAGTGGCAAACAAACGAGCATACAGTGAACATGAAAAATACATTTGCCAGGTCAGAGGACAGACCTCAGCAAACACGTCATTTCTACAGAAGGCAAGTTCTTTTCAAATGATGCTCAGAAATCACAAAGCCAGAAGACGCTGTGATTTAGCCTGACCTACAACATTAACACAGTCCTTTCTCTAGCACAGTAGCCAATGAAAATTAAAACCGTAACAAAACAGAAGTGCTGAAGAACAGACTGTTGACTAAATCCACAGGGAGCAAGAGGCTAAAGTCTAGCCTAGGAGCATTAATGAAGGACGCAGTTCCGCATTACACTTAGTTTGACCTAAACTCCCCTTGCCTACCTTGTGCTGAACCTAACAAACCAACCAGATGCACAATTCAACTGAAAAGGGCTGTGGAGGGCAAGCAGTGCCCAGCACAGCTAACACTGCCTCCCATCAGAAGAGCAAGGTGATCCCACTCACCTGGTGGCAGCCGCACATCCCCAGCACCCACTGAGCAACTGTGCAAAAAGCAGAAGAAAGAAGTGTTGTCCCTTTTAGCAGCAGCTAATTATACCCGACATTGAACTATACTCTTAAAAGAACTGCCTCAATCTCTAAATAAGACGTAATAAGAGAATATGTCTCTAAATACAGGTAAGGAGATGCCTAAAAAAGCATTTTTGTCTTAAAAGTAGGATGTAGAATAGCCTGATGTAGGCAGTTTTCAGCTTGAACTTTGTACACATTTCTGGACACGAGCATAGCCTCCCAGTTTTTGTAAGAGCTATCAGAGTTGCATTACCTGAGAGCAGCATTAACATATATCAAATATCACCTGATAATCAATAATTAACAAGTAGAATCATTACTATTTTCCACCTTCAAACTAGAAGTATATCAATCTTTAAAACATTTTCAATAAATATCAAGTCCACGCACAAAAAAAACCCTATCTTGGACTACAGAAGATACAACTGAATCTACCAATTTGCTTCAGTCGACCAAGGTACTGCATTTTGAAAAACTCAAGCGTCATAAAGGAAGCCAATAAACTGTTGAAATACAACTCTAGGTAGCAGAACAGATCTTATCCTAACGGAAATTTAGTAATCGTATTAAGCAATGAAGTTTCACCCACCAAAAACAATGCTACTGTGCTCATTAACAGCAATTACATAATGTTCTTTGTTAATGTACTTTTAAAATATGTTCAATAAAAGTTTTATTCAACCTATTTTAGGAACACAAAATAAATGAAGCTTCAGCATGTTCACACAAGCTTAGAAGTCTTCAGTAATATTTTATGTATAAAAACAAGCTTCCCAGTATAGCATTTCACTCATATAGCAAGACAAAACAGTTCTCTGAAGAAGATTGAACCATTAATACACTGGTCATAAATCATATCCAAGTAAAACACCTGCAGTTTAAAAGGGCACCACAGGCAGCAGGAAAATGCTATGCCATATCAGATGACACTGTATTACACTCTCAAAACTGGGAGCTTCAGCAGTTACAGTATAGTGTAATTCAACCCCAGGGAATGAATGGGCTTTTCTCCCATTAGGCTGAGCCCTAACAAGACCAGCTCCAAACACAGCAATCCCAGCCTGGGAACAAAGGAGAGGGGGACAAGGAGGACGCTGCAGATAAACTCGCTGTCACTGCTGTGTGTTAAGGTGCCAGCACAGGGAGAGGACAAGGAGGCAGCAGGGACCAATGTCACAAAACACAGCAAAGTGCAAGTGAGACAAGCCAGCTCCCCGTCAGAGCCATGCAGACCTGTAAGGTTAGTAACTCTCCTGAGTTCACATCAGCTTTGTTGCTTGGACAGCAGCACTGCTGTCTCTTCTGCCCTTGGCCCAAACATCTGCACCATCTCTTCATCCACAGCTGCAGCTCCAAGCATCATTCAGAGCTGTGCAGGGCACCCAGATGGTCTGGCAGTGGCAGCTGCCTAAAACGCTGTTATCCTACTGCTATCCCTACACCCACGATCCAGAGCAGGCCCCTACCGGTGACAATGCCCATACCCCTGTTTGTCTGTGCCCAGACTATAAAGCAACCATCTTCCATGCCACTCCTCTTAGAGGCAAGACAGGCTTCTGCCTCCGTGGTTATGACAGGAAAAAGGTTTTTAATCATTATCTCTCAAGAGCCCTGAAAGTACAGAGTTACAATTCTTAGCCTACATGGATTGCTTCTACTTGTCAGGAGCTCCAGTCTGGGGAGTGTATGCCACATATTTAGAGGCATCAGCTAAATACTGCTCTGGAAGGATTAGTGAAAAGGCCAGTTCACACTAGACTGAAAACAAGTGGTGACAACAGAAGGTGAAATCCTGTGAAGCTTTCTAGTAAAATAATGTACATTTCAGTAGACTGAAATCTTCCAATCTTCGAAAGTGACTTTTGGATAGCCAGCATACCTTATCTGACAATAAAAGCCAAAAAGCTCAAAACATTGAAGCGCACTTTCCCATTTTCTGCTGTAAAACCTTTTGGTACTCCTCTCCTATATCACACACCAGTGTATCAGAGCCACCTGCTTCACTGAGAAATTAAATCCATCGTATTTCCTTAAGCTGCCATTCAAATATCCATGTGACAAGCCACCTTGGAATCACTTTCCATTAAACTCTGAGCCTTCCCACATGCTGTTACTTTCATCAGCCATGTCCTTTACCTGCAGGCTTCATCTAAACCACATCCTTGGAAAAAAAAAATCTACATATGCAAATAAAGGCCTGGGAAAAATGCTTCTGGATCAAGTTAGTCAGCATGACTTCAACACCAATCACCATCAGCAAGCTTACTAATTTTGGAGTGTTGTTAACAGGTGAAGGTGGAAGCTAAGGGAACACCAGGCTGGAGATCAACTTAAGGCATTAGTTTTCCTTTGTATTCTAACATGTATTTTGATCATACCTTAAAAAGACACAACCACTGAACTGGTAATTCAGGAAACACTAGGTCATAAGGCTATCCAGAGCACACCATACACATCACTCAGTGGCTTATCATAAGCCAAACAAACGACATTAGAGTTGATTAAGATGCTTCATATGTTGATAATTTAGCTTATTACTTAGTAGCATTTGGACATTTTCTAACACTACAGGATTAATAGCCAAGATGAGATTAGGATTTTTTATGCTACTTGTCCTAGAAATGGACATTAAGAACCTCCCAAACACGAGGACCTTGAACACCAGTACAACAGTCCAGCTCTTTTGGTTCCAATAACCACCTCAAAAGAAGAGCCAGAGAAGCCACACAACTTTTAGATAACTAACTGGCAGGGAACAAAAAACCCAAGATGATTCCAGATGTCCCAACTTGTACCAAGAATCACTTCCATCCTTAAAATTCCTTTTAACTACACTGTACATGCATGATTATTCCCTGACATTACATATATTTGTTCTCAACTCTACAAGACATCACAAGGTTTTGTCAGAGCAAACCTGTGAACAGCAAAGTACCTTTCAAACAGTGAAACTTGCTAAATAGGACAGTTTAGAATGCATGAGTGTTTTGCCTCCAAGCAGCACAGCTTAAATAGTCAGCTCAGTCTATCCATGATCAGAAAAAGTAAACGGCAGCTTTAGTTGCATTCTGATAAGATTTCAAAACTATGTAATAATCTACAAATACATTTATCTTTTTCAGCTAAGCTGAACAAATTTCTTAAAAAGCTGAAAGCATTGCATCTTCACAGTATCTCCCTGTGTTACGTACACCACTGTACAAAGAACTAAACAGCTTCCTGTATCTTTATCAATTGTTCTAATAAGTGACGTAAGGCTAATTTGATCCACAACAATTTAATAATTACAGTATTTTCTTCAAAGGAGAGTTCTGAGATTTTCAAGATATTAACAATGCTTAACTTTTCAAGTATATCAACCAGCTTTTGAAAGCCCTGGGTAAAACACTGCTCCCATGGAAGAATTAAACATGACATGGTCAGAGAGTTCGACAAAAGAAAATGAAATATTTTTCATTTGAACATTTGCATGTTAAACATTAAAACTTCTGTGAAGAGTTTAGATACAAGAGTTTCTAAGGGCTTCTCATTTCCAATTGACTATATCCAAATCATGATATTTAACGATACAAAAGCCTTCTCATTTCTGTCCCAGTGAAGGCTGACAAATAGCATCAATAGTGTCTGCTGAAAATTTACACTTTACAAGCATGCTACTCACCCACACAGTCTCTCATAAGTCATCTATTTTGTACTCAGAAAATTTATCAGAATAATTTTCAGTGCATCAATTTAAGGATGCCTCCTGCAACATCTGGAAAAGGCTATATAAAGAATACAGAGCATGTACATACATAAATATTTATGTATCCTTCAAACTAGAAGGTTTCAAGCTACCAAGAACACAAAAATATCTGAGTATTTTGATCAACACTCAGTATCTTTAAAGGTGCCTGCTTTCTTGGATGCATAAAACATTTAATCAACATCTACTAAATGCTAAGCTTCATACAAGGAAAACACCACACAAGCCAGATATGAAAGGTCACACTGAAGACCTATTTAGCCAAGCTACCTGTCTAACAGCAGCCAATTCAGGAGTGATGTCAGTTACAAGACACTGCACTCAGCTTCCCTCAGCCAGCTTTTTAGCAACTTCCTACGAACTGCATCCAGAACGTAGTCTTTACAACTCTGCAATTTTTTCTTCCACTAATTTGTCTAAGCACATTTCAAACTAATTTGTGCTCAAGATATCCCCTGACAATGGAGTCTCAATATAACTATACACTAGATAACAATGGAGTCTTACAATGTAATTACACATTACAGGAAAGCATTCTTCAGCTACCACCTCAATAATTTCATAACGCACCACCCATAGTAGCCTTCCCACCTCCAGTGTCATACTGACTGCAGAGACTTCCCCAGAATTGTTTCCCTGAAGACTGCTCCCCTACTGAGCCACCCCTCTGACTTACTGTACTGCCTCTTAACTGCATGAAAAGCTGGGAGCACATCCACACTGAACTACACAATGTGTTGCCTAGTTATATTAACTGAACAGGAACGGTTTCACTGGGGTTTAGCCATCAAAAGAAAATAATTATTTGCATAGAGAAAGCATCTCCACTTTCTTACTGTTCATGGCAGGATCCCAGGGCTATGTTTCGCCATTCCCAAGCAGTCCAGGTTAATTTTGACATCTAGAACAAGGTTCAGGAGAGAAAAAATATTGTCACACATGTTTGCACACTATTATTCACTGTAGATGTTATTTTAAAGAACTGCAGGGTACAACATCTCCAACAGAGTTAACTATTGGCTTCTGCAGCCCTTTGAGCTCTATCTCCACTGTGAGTGGAAAATTGGACAGCCCCACTTCTTGCCTGGAGGGAAAGCTCACATCACTCACTACAAGTCTGTGGCGTCCTATTCTTTGATGTGTACAGAGTATTTCATACACAATTCTGCAAGACCACAGCTTCAAATAAAAATCAATTTCAACAAGGGTGCAGAGTAAAAAAAGCCAGAGCTAATTTTTGCTTTTAAACTAACTAGTCAGTCTCTCTGTATATCTCAGAAGTAGAGCCACCATTTTATGTAAATCACCAAATGCATACAAGTCACAGAGGTACAGAAGTCCTAACAGAAGCAATACCTTGCATCATGACACTAAGGCTAAGTGTGCTTTTCATAAATTCACCACACAATTGCTACCACAGCAGGAAGCTATCGGGCTGGGCCTGCAAAAAAAGCACCAGTCACAACAGAGTCAAAATACTACAAAGTTACAGCAAAAGGTTTCACAGCCATTTGGAAGTCATCTTACTGCCCAGAATTAACAACTGGAAAGCAGGAGCTGGGAGGAGACACTGCTTTTCTTTTTAATGCTGAAAAGACAGCATGTCCAATTGAAAAGGAAAAAAGCAGCCATTTACCCCAAAATGCAAGAGAAATTAGCAGTATTGTCATTTGCAATGGCAGCCATTTTTTTAATTCATTCTCACATAAAGCAGAGTGAGGAAACACCAGCAACAATGCTGCTGGCTTTCGCTTCCTCTGCATTTCCTCTCAGAAAAGAAAAAAATTGAAACATTACACTTGCCAACTCGTATTCTCACATTCAGTTAACACCAGTAAGTGAGGGTCACTTCTACAATTCAATGAATGAACATTTTTTCAGTTACAAGCCCTTGCTGATCCAGTTAAAACAATGAAACAGTACTAATAAAAATCACATAGGAAACCACAAGTTAACCAGTAGTAACAGATAAGAAATGAAACACTATAGGACATTCAAACTTCTTAACCAAAACAAAGGAGTTACCTGAAGATTAGAGAGGTTATTGCAGTCTTATTTCATGAAGCTTTCTTTTGATAATCCTCCTTAAAATGTGTCAAATTATTTTGCTTTTTATAGATGTATATCTATGTATGCCAGCCATCAGCAAGTCACACGTTCCAGAATTAAAAGAATATTAATGTGTCAGGGATGACACGGACAAGTCATCAGGAAGCCTCTTAGGTAATTTTGAAGAAAACCAGAAAGACAAGAGGTTAGAAAGTAGTTCCCAGTAGCAAGAAGCTGTCTAAAACTGGGTGTGAGATCCAGGCTTCCCACCATTCCTTTTTCAAAGCATTTTGCATAACCTGAGTCTCTGCAAAGCCGTGTCAGGCTACTCCAGCAACACACACAAGCATTACAGTGGATGGCTTTATGAAAGGCTCTCAGTAATGAAAATCTCCAACAACGTCAGACTTGTTAGACACATCTGGGATGGCACTGAAACAATAAAGTCCATACAAAGATAGCGTTCTTCCTCCAACCCAACCATTTTTTCCTCCTCCCACTTCTTTTTCCACCATTATTTATTCTTGACTCCATGTTCAGGACTGTAAAGTGTTGCCATGCAACCTCTTCTCTTGCACATTCATTCGCATTTTCCAGCCCAACTCTCTCCTACCATTAATTTTGCTAATGAATAAACAATCTGAACTAGTAATGGGAGCTGGTCCACACCACATCCCACGGTGCCCACCAGCCTAGCAGCACTGTCAGAACAGCCATCCCCTGCATCCCTATAAACCATGCCTAAATTTAACCACTTCTTTCACTCCACACCAGCAGATCACTACAGCCTAAGCAGAAAATACATTGATTCCCTACAAGGATGATAAACTGGGATTCTCTCACTTCACTTGTAATCACAGGGTTATTTGCAGGGGAGAAGCCACATTTCTGCCTGTGGAGCAGCCTCTGCCCTGGGTTTGGATTTCCTCCTCTAGATACAGCTGTGCCATGGAAGAGCTCAGCACTCTCAGCTGCTTGTACCTGCTCTCTGCCTGAAGGCTACCAGCTGAGCTGCTCTTAAGTACTTTCTAACCTATTTACTCAGGATCAAACAATACAAAGAGTGATTATTTAGGCTGTTTAGACCACCCCAGCTTCAGCTGGCATTCTGCAGAAGAGCTCACATAATTGTCTCAGCTGCCAGAGGTAAGGTTTACAGCCCCCTCACTGACTTACTCCTTCTAAAAACCAGGAATGGTGGCGAACAGCAAAACCAGACAGGAAACCCCTTCTGGCGTCCCAAAAGAAACTAGGGCTCTTGGCATGCTCATCATCATCCAAGGAATGAATTTTAAGAGGAGGGCAAGTCTTGCTTACATTTGCTCAGTCCTTTCCAGGTAAGTTATTTCCCCTGGCTCTCAGAGATGTAACTCACAGAGCTCCAGGAGGCAGGACAGTCACATGAGCACCTATGGCAACACTGCAGGCAAGCCTTCGCTCTTGAAGAAAGGCAAGAGGTGCTAGTAAAATCTACCAAGTTGCTTTATGGCTACAAGTTTTGAAAGAGAAAAATGCTACCACCACAGGCTAAAGTTAGACTACATGCTTACTAAGATGTTGCCTACAATGTTAACCATTTTGTTATTCTGCTGTACTCTCCCCACCCACCACCACACACAAACCCAACAAAAATAACAGGTGAAAGACTACAGCAGCATAACAAGTTTTGGGAACAGAAACTGCCTTTTTGGTCTGTGCACGTGAAGCACTATCACACCAAGGACTTGGTCCATCACCGTGGCTCTTCAATAGTACCATCAATTTTACAGGGAAAAAAATTAAGAGGATAGACTAGATAGCATAGTATTAACATAAGTTAGGTGTACCCGTTAAAAGTTACACAGTATACTTTCTTATTAGTGATTAAAATTTTCTTTAAAAAAAGTTAGGTATGAAATCCTAAAATTTAATATCATCCAAAACCAGCAAACTTTCTAGAAGTCCATGCCATCAGGTATATAGATCAGCAAGACTGCTTTATTAATAAAGAAAAAAAATACAAGGAATTGTGGTAGGGAAAAAAAAACCCAACATCTGGGTCTCTTATCTTCTTGCTAAAGAGAGATGCTAGGGGAGTTGAATCATGGTCCATTTAGAGCCTCATCGCAAACTCCTCCATGTATTCAACCTTACATTAAGATAAGCTACTAAACCATTCCCCAAAAAGATTAGCCTACTTGCAAAGATGGGCCAGGCTCTCTCATAGCAAGAGATACCACCAAAATCACTAAGGTAACTAGTTGAGGTAATGACACTTCCACCAATTCCAAGATAGCGATAACATGATCATCTCATTACTGCTCTCCTTTAAATAACAAAACTCCCTGTTTGGACATTAAGGACAAAATTTTCACAGTAAGGGGAAATATATGGTACCAAGTCTCACCTGGATTACAAAACTCCCCACACTAACCCTTCTACCATTAAAAACATCAGTGTTCTATATTGCCCAAGTCTAATGAAGAACAGAAACAGTCAATGCTTATGCATTTACCATTACTCCTCCATGACAAATGTTAGCAGCCACAAGAGACTGGTCTGATTTGCATAGTCACCAAAGGAGCAACGTAAGGCAACTCGAGCGATCTAGTAAATTCAGATTCAATATTGCTGAACTATCTAGAGTTACCCTTTGAATCTTTTGTAGCTCAAGTGTTTAATTCATGATTTCCAGTTTGAAGGTGTAATCTTGCAAAATCTTTAGTTTATATAAAATATATCTCATAGGGCATATACCCTGATGGAAATACTTTAATTCCACTGTATAGAAACAAGCTTAGAACAGCAAACACAAGAGCCCAGCTTAAATTTCTAGATGCAACAACATCACTGCTAAATTACAAATTCAACATTAAAGAGAACAAACCTGGTTACATTCTGTTCCTGTTAAAAGCTTCCAACATAAATAGGCAATAAAACAGAGTTGTTAACAAGTGACAGCAATACAACCACATATGTATTTTGTAACTTCTAGTCACTAGTAATGTTAGTCACTAGCAGCGAGCAGAAAAATTATCAGGGAGGGGAGGTGGGATGAGGGGGATAACTATTAATACAAGTCTTCTACAACTCTGGCATGCGTGGTGGATAATCAGATTCTAAAAAATATATATATATACAGAATACATGCCAACATCTGTAAGATTCTAGCATCACTCACAGCTTTCTTTAAATAACGGATGTGCTACTCACTTCCTCTGCTCTATTCAAAATCTGTGGGCAGCCCAGAACCATGCCTGTTTCATAACACCAAAGCTACTTGAGAGTCAGGCACTGAGAACCCAAAAATTCACAAGGCAGAAGAGCAACACGCTTCTCCCTCTTGGCTTCCTTCAGGAGCCAGATAACATCTGCAAGCAAGACACAGGCCAGTGCTTTGATTCCTCCAGAGCTGAGAAAAGCTTTCCCCCTACCTTATTGTAATGCAGAATTCAAAGCTTTCATGTAAAGATTTTACTGAAAGCATGAATTTATGTCGATCATTCAGCTCCTGCACAGGTGGAAAGCTACCTGGAGAACATCAGTCCCAGGAACATCTCTTTAAAGGCATCTGGAAACATGACTACTTTGAAGTGGCAGCACTGTCCAGGTCCTGCAGTGTTGAGTTTGATGCTCCATCCCCAGCATCTGCTGGGAGAAGCAGTCCTGCTTTCCCTTCACTCACCTCACCACATCATTCCTGTCTCTACCTGTGAGAGCAATAGCAAGGTGTAGCCACAGGGTGAGTTAGGAAACTGATAAAAACATTACTGAGTGGGTTGGTTTCCCATGAGATAAGCAGCAAGAAAGAAATCACCCTGCAATCACACAAGCATTTGCTCTGCCAAGGGAGCTGCAGCAGGAGATCGGGGCACAAGGCAGGACCACCCAGAGATGCATCAGATGAGGTACCTGCAGCACCAAACTGCCTCCAAAGCCTCTAGCATCAGATTTTGCCCTCCAAGTGTAAATCTTCTGGTTAATTTTCAATCCATAACAGGTTTATAAAGAAGTTTTAAATTTAAAAGAAATGTTCCACATTTATTTCTTACAAAGTTATTTAAATATGTAGAAACTATACTACAACAATGTATAACAGAAACAGACCTTCAACTTTAGAGAGCTGGGGTTTGTGCCAATACAGTAAAAACCTGCTGGATATTTCAGATCATCGTCTTAACATTCTGCTGGATATTTCACATTAGCATTATCAGATAAGGTCAGTTATCCAAAAGAATCAAAGTTCCCACGATGCTAAATGAAATGCACATGGAACACATTCAACTTGAAACTAGAACAGACCACTCACGTGGAGATCCCAAAAAACAATCAGGAAAGAGGAACTGGGTTGAAATTCACATGTTTATCCTTGCTTTCTTCGACCTACATGATTCTCTCTAATATTTAATCGTATCACTCACACACCTCAAAAATTCTGCCTTATTTTTTTCATGACATGGAACCTCACCTTCCTCATAACAACAGTTTGCACTTGGATCAGATGGAGGTATAATCAAGCTCATTTACAATGCACCATAGTTTTCATTTGTCATGTTGCTAAATCCTGGTCTGCAATTTCTGAATGATACAGACTGATAAAATTGGCCCTCTCAGCTTATTTTTCTCACCAAGAATAAAGGAACAAGGTTCTTCCCTCACTTCCCTGCAAAGATGGAAATTTACATTCTTAACAGGACTAACATGTTGAGGTGCTGAGCACTGCAATACCTGTTAAAACATTTATTTTTAAGTCCTCAGAGCTAGGACAGGAGCTCAAAAATCCCATCCCTGGTTTTAACCATGAGACCTGGGCAACACATTCCCACATTCTTTGTACCAACTGTTTTTCTACTAGCAAGCTGGAACAGCTTAGACAGCACCTCTGTCCTAAAGTAGCTTATACCTCCCACCTTCAGGCAAATTAAGACACTTCCAAGAGGCAGGACAAACAAGTATGTACACCAGTAGCCAGAAGAAGCCAAAGGAAGGTGTCTGACATCATGGGTAAATAGTCCTGCTGCTTTGACTACTGACAACCAGTTCTGCTTCCGGTCCCATCCACACCTGCACAAAAAAACATCAGCAGTTTTGACCTGTTGATGGCCTTCCATGGGCACCACCTTCTGGGCACCCCTCCAGAGCAGGGTCCCTCAGAAAGGAACAGCAGAATGCATAACCTGACAGTTAAAGCAGGCATGGAGCACCTTGTAAGACTGATGCTCTTTAATATGGAAATGGAAAAAGGTTTTAAGGTTTCCCCAAAATTTAAGCAACTACAAGTTGGGACAAAAGCTCTGAGAACTTCTTTGAAAGCAAAACTTCTGTTCACAGTCTATTTTCATTTCTACTTTCACCTGTACATAAGCTTTCTCATATTTTAAATACTTCATATTAAAGAAACAAAGCAGAATGGCTTTAAAAACAGAGTATGTTGGCATTGCCAAACAAATCTCTCTTGCATTTCACAACTATAGAACACACCACCAAGCAGCTGCACCAATCACAACGAAGTTAAAACAAAAGCCCCAAGAAATCCTATGACCAGTGTCATTAGTATTTACAACAAAGCACTGTTTCCACAAAAGGAAACAAAATTACATATTTCCCAGAACAAGTTTAAAGCAAAAACCACTGACAACACAAATCAGTGGCTGGTACATTCGTCAAAAAATTAGTACACCTGATTCACTTAAAAACAGCTTCTTAAAATAGGCATGGAAGACATCAAATTCACTATAGGACACTGAACATGGGAAATCTTTGCAATTTTCTTACTGTTAAATCTTCTGAAACACACAGGCCAAATAAAGGAGTCAGACTTAAATTTTGTTCCAGCTTGCAAGCTCCTCTTGGGTTCAAACAGATCCCTTCCTACCTCATAATCCAAAAGATATCTTCAAGAAATCCACTTCTGAAACACTTTTGTCACCAATACCAAGACACATATTGCAATTCCCTGTATCTCGCACCTCAAGGCACTTACAGCTTAGTTCCCTTGTCAGATCCTTCTGACACAGGATACAGGCTATCTTCACCATATAGCATAGGTGTGCTTTCACTGCCAAACACTTAGTATTGTGCCAAACCCTTAGAGACAAAACTTTATGAAAATAATTCAGATGAAAAAAGAAAACTTAACAGTTACCCTGAATGTCCACTGAAAGCATGCCTTTTCTTCCAGAGAGTACTATCTAACATTGCTTAATTACTTCCTAGTTTTTCAAAGACACTTTGTTTAGGGATAGCAATACACTAAGAAAAGTTTCTTCCACACTAGCATTTTCAATTTATCCATAAAGCTCTAACCTCCCAATTTTAAGAAACCTGTTGCATCACAAATAGTTAGAAAGGAAACCATAAAAATGTTTCCATCCAGTATGCTGACAATGCACTACAACTGTGAGAATTAAAAAAGCTCAAAGCAGAGAACCTTGAAAGGAAAGTACAATATATAAGTATTTAAGCTTTTACCTCCCACTCACACTGACACCCATATGCATCATGCCTGTGATAAAGGCATCTATCCCTGCGAACCTAGCCTGAGGCCATCAAAGTCAACTTTCATAAGCTATTATGAGTCATTAGAAAAGTTTTGTACTATTGCTACAGTGAAACAGCTGAACACCTAACACTCTCTGAGGCTGCTAGCTCTTAAAACAAATGCTTCATAATTGTTCAATTTTTGCCATAGTGCAGTTTCTCAGAAAGTTTTGCCAGCACAGATATATCAATTAAAAGAGTAAAGAAAAAAAGCCACATACTAAGCATCACAGCTACTTCAGCAATATCACAACCATGAAAAAGCAGAGCATTTTTGACAGCTTTGCTTGTGGTGTTTGTAGAGGTGATATAGTAGTGCCAGCAGAAACACTCTGAGCAGAACACATTGCAAATTCATTTGGAGTCTCTGCCAACATGTTTCTTTGTAGTGTGGACTAATTACCCCTTTCTAATAGCTGGACCACACTAAGAACATATAGCCCTTGAGGTAACATCATTGAAACTTTTAATTCAGACAGCAGAGGTTATGCCTTTAGATCCAGACATCCTGGGCTTGATCACCACTGTCAAAGAAACATACACAAGTATCATATTACAGTGAGATACATTTAACATGACACAGTTTGATTTTTTTTTTTTTTTACGGAACTCCAATGTTTTTCTCAGCTTGTTGCAAAACAAAAAAAAACCCCACACATTTAAGGTTACTAGAATTCAGGGGGAAAAAAGCAAGGCTATACTTTGTATGCTCAATCCCACTGTGCTTCTAGCCAGCTCATGTGCCAGCACAGGAGCCCTTTCTGCAGCAGCTACATTTCACTTCCCCTCCGAGTCCCCTTAGAGCTTAATGAAGGATTTATCATCAACCTCGCACACTGCCTCTGTAGCGATATCAGCTGAACATAGTCCCTTCTCTGCTTCTCCCCACTCAGCCCTGCTTTGAGCAAGCCAAATCATCACAGGCTGTTTGAGATGACCCCAGTGCTCATCATCTCCCCACAGACATGCTCTGCTATCATTTGTGGGACTGCACTGCAAACTGGATCAGGGAGTCTGTGCATGAACCTTTTTTTCTGGCTGGGTAAGTTTGCTGATCTGCTTCATGCCTGGCATCACCAGAAGTTGTGCCAGCAATACCACAAGTCACAGAAGTCCCCAAGCCACTATTACTGCTACAGATTAGGTACAGTTGAACTACGACCTCAGATGACTTTCAGTTTAGTGAATCTTTTACAGTAGAGCAGAAGAATCTCTTTAAGATAATAAAAAAAAATGCTGGCTGGGGCAAAGTCACTTTAATTCATTTTTGACACCTGGTGTCAAGCCAAGGCTTACTAGAAACAGTCTTGTTTCTTTGAAGCAGAGCAGCACCCTAATTTGTGCTGGCAGCTCACTACAATTTTTTTAACTTCAGAAGTGAAGGAAAATGTTTAGAAGCATAATTCTGAAAGTCACAGAATCAAAGAGATCACACCAATTGCATTCAGGATAGCATTTAATACTAGTTACTACCCAAATTTTTTTTACTATCAACAGTCCACAGCGTATTCTAGTATTAAACGGGATTGCAGAACAGGCTTTACCATGAAATCAGAGAAGTGGGGAGAGTGCCCTGAAGGTACTTCATTGGCATTATCACTATGTGTAGCACACTGGGGAAAGAATAAGGAAGAGTCCTCTATGGCATTCTATTCAAATGTACGAACCATATTTAAATGGCTAAGGGAGATATTTCTGATGCAGACTTCACAGCAGGTCCAAGTCAGCATCAGTTTCATTAACACTCAGAACATCCAAGCTGAAGAGCCCTTTACCATACAAAACTGAAAAAGAGTTGCACCTTGCATGTCCTGAATTATACAAAGGACCTGAGCCAAGACTCCAAGGGCTCTCAAGTTAATATCACACTTTTCATACAGAGGCAAAAAGTCCTGAACAGCACCTAGTAAAAACAGAGCTTGGCCTAAATTTTATGCAAACAGGGAGAAGAGGAAACCAGCAAGTTAATTACAACCTACAGTTACATCCCCATTTCTAATGGCTGCATCTCAGAACTAATCCCCAAAACACCTTCCTGCACCCAGACCTCAACCAGCCTATTTAAAGCCCAAGGAACAATAAACACTGATGAGCAGAAAGAGTCGGGAGAAGGAAGAAAACGATTACGATGACTGCAAAACAATGCCTGGAAAAGGAGAGCTGAAGACACTTTTTCAGAGAGGCACAAAGCAGCCAGCCCAGTCCCGAAGCAAACCGCCAGCTGTGACCCCCAGCGGGGCCAGCCCCGCTTCGCTCCCCGCCATTCCCACCCAGAACCCCGCTCCTGCAAGACCCCTGTGCCTGCCCTCGCTAAACTCCTCCTCCTCCCCAGCCACCTTACACCCCCTCGGAGGCACGGCACACTTCTCCTCTCCCCCCTGCACACAGTGCATCCCTCCTTCTTCCTCCTCGCAGGGTACTCCCGACTGCAAAGAGGGCACCCCCTTTCTTCCTCCCTCACAAACCGGGTCACCCCACATTGCAACACGCCGGCCCTCCCCTTGCAGAGAGGTTACCCCCACACACAACTGCAAACAGGGCACCCCCGTCCTCTCCTATATGCAGGGAGCCCCCCGCTGCAAGCTGCGCTCCCTTCCCCCCGTCCTCAGGGCAGCCCCCGCCGGCAGAAAGGCAGCTCCCTCCCTGCCGCCCCGGCCCGGCCCCGCACTGCTCACAGAGGGCGGCCCCGCTCGTCCCCGTCCCCAGCCGGCCCGCGACCCCCGGCCGCGCAGGCCCCGCAGGACACAGGGCCCACGGGGACCCCGAGCGGGGCAGAAGTGGAGGGTGTCCCCGCGCATCCCTCTCACCTGCGGGCTGCGGCTGCCCGCCCGGCCCCGGCCGCGGGCCCCGCTCCGGAGCGTTCCCGAAGTCCCGAGCGCGGCCCCGCTCCCCGCGCCCGCCCGCCGCCGCCTAGCCCCGCCTCCCGGCAGCCCGCGTCACCGCCCGCGC
>VYZV01003256.1:28047-38423 GCA_013401275.1 Pandion haliaetus | reverse complement strand
TGTTCTCCCAGAGGCGCTACCACCGTCACTCCCCGCCTAGAGGCGGGTCCGACATTTTGGCGCGTCCGACATTTTGGCACGGAGAATTTTCCAGCAACTTCTTAAAAGGGGCCGCCTCTGCAGCCCCCCTCCCCTGGCACCAAAGAAAACCGCGCCACACAAACCCATAACAATCATGTTTTTCCTCCAGCTAATCTCAGTGAAGCAGAATTTTAGATTTGGATTAATAGCTATTTTTAAAATAGATTTCTTTAGCTATAAAATATGATAATAAAATATCACTGTAGTCGCAGTAGAGAGCCATTTGGGGAGCTGGGGAAGGCTGCAGGGTGTGCCCAAGAACTCCGTGCAGGACTCAGTCAAGCCATTTCTTTGGTAATTCAGGTGTTCTTCCATAACAGCCTTCAACTCTGTCATACAGGAATTTTCTTGTTAAGTCTTTCCTTGCTTGCTCTCTTTGAGATATATATTTATAAAGAGGAGTGCGGCAACTCAGTATTTTAGTTCTACTATTTCTCCACCTTGCTCTTTTTCTTAATTTCTTATACACATTTTGAGATGGTCCGGAGAGGGGTGGGAATTTGAAGTTTGAGTCATAGATTTCCATAAAGTCCAAAGTCTCTGTTATCAGGGTTTTTTTAAGCCACCTTTGTATCTTCATTGTCTCTTTTCCAAGGTTTGTTTTTTTCCTAGCTTTTACTATCTTGGAAAAAATAGCCAGATGTAATTCTTTCTTTGCTGTTGGGTAATAAGTGAAGTAGTACAAGTAGGGAAATGTTTCCAACAAATGTCAGAGGAAAAAAACTAAATACAATACTCAGCTTCAGCCCTACACATTTCCAAAATGCACAATAGGGCTTTTATTATCATTCCCATCAATCTCTCTCTTTTTTTTTTTTTTTAATGTCTGTACAGCAGAATGTACCAGCATCGAGCTTTGATGTGCCAGCATGGGGATGCTTTATGATTCATGAAATAATTATGTTCTCATTTACCATATACAAATTCCAGCAGCCAACAGAAATGCTGGGTTAATCAATGTCTTCTACGAGTCCTCACTATTCTTCTAGTTTGGGCAATAACTGCAACACTTTTTGCACAGGATTACTAGTCACTGCAGGTAACTACTTCCACTTCTGTAGACTGTACATTCTCCAGGCTAAACAATTCATCATTGCACGTTTATATGCTTTTGTTCCCTGCTGGCAAATGGTACTGACTCCTCTCATATGACTGCAGGTCAGCTTTAAGAATATGACAGGAATAAAAAAAAAAAGTAATCTAAAACTTCAGTAAAATCACCTTGCTTTTGACTCCTAAAACTGGTGATACAGGTCTTTCTTATCACAAAGAGAAAACAGAGTGCTCAACACTCCTCATCTTGCCAGGAATGGGGCAGGATAAAGAAGATCACTTTCATCTTCCTTCTGGTTCCCACAGGTGGGGATGGACAAGGAACAAGTGCCAGTGGAGGAAACTGCTCCAGCCAGCACAGTTCAGCCAGGATGCAGGAAAAGTGGCCTGTGCCATATGGAGGGCTTAATGTATATAATTCCCCCTGGAGCAATAGGGAGACCAGTGGCTTTTGATGAGGCAATATAGCAGCACAGTACAGCACTGCACTGCTCTTTTGCTCAAGGCACGTGGCATAAGCCATATGCTAGCTTGGTACCTGGGATTTTCTTTCCATATAGAAGAAAGCAATGCACCTTTGTTTCCTTATAATTAACACAAAGGATAGAAAATTTGGAACTCTAACAACCCCTGTATGTCTTAATAAATTATCATTTATCACTATGATACCAAAACAAGATACAAACTTCTGTCATATATTATTTTTACTATCCTAAGAAAAGTATTCAAAACCAGATTTTGCTTGCCTTTTGCAAACACTCATGCTGATCTCTGGAGCAGTGCTCCTGTGAAAGTTGTAAGACCTGACTGAAGTTGGTTATGACACAACCTAGCTATGTCCTGGCAGAAGCTACCTCTTACCTTCCCTAACATCACAAAAGCGGTGCAAGCAACTGTATACTCTTGTTCTCCAGAATGTAAGCTGTTAAGTGGGCTTTCTGCAGCAATCAATATTTCTTATATCCAAGCAATCCATCTTTAGGTTCACTCCCAAATAAAGATCACAATGAATATAAAATAAATTGTTGTTTGCTGTCAGGAAATACATTAACAAATCTGTCTCCAAGCAAGAACAGCTCAATGGTTCCAAGTGGAGCAAATTTAGTAACTGTCTGTGATGTGGAAGTACTCTGTTCATCAGCTGAGCCCACCCAGTAGTAAAGCATCTTAGTACCCTCTGAGCTACTCCTAAACCTGGTCAGGGAAACAATGCAGGACTATCCAGCGGACATGTCCAAAAGCAATGATTCAAAAAGAAGTTTCAAGTTGCCACAGGATAAAATGTTGTGACTCATCATGATATTCCCGAAAGCAAGAGAGCTCATGTCAAACTCACGTGCTCTCCTGCCCTGAGGCAGATTTAGGCACATCTACTAAGGCCAAACAGCACTGCAGGAGCAACAGTGAAGGGTTTATTTGTTAAGTTATTTCTTCAGAGATAAACAAATCGTCATGAAATGTGCTTGCACCACTGAGATACTGCAGCATGCACAGTATCAGCAGTATCTAATGAAAAATCAGCTATCTCGTTACAGGGCGGTTTACTGCAGAAGCTGTACGTGTATAAATCCTCAGTTTTGAGTTGTGACTGCACTAGAAGTCCCTGCCCTTTATCTTTCTGTCCAGCACAAGGATATTGACTGTGGAGGCAAAACAAAGAAGCCGTTCAGTCCAATACTTTAGCAATAGGGGAACATTTCAGCTACTTGCATACTGAAACGGTAAGACCAAGATCTGTAAGACCAGAGAGAACAGAGGTGAATTTCAGAGACCCCCACTGAGCCTGATTAAATGGCCTAAGGAAGGTAAAATTCACAAAAACAACACAACACGCATCAGAAGAGAAACAACCTGAGCTCCTTGCAAGGTTCAGAGCCCAGCTCCATCACTATGCAAGGTCTGCTCAGGGATTTCTGTTCTGACCACCGAGATTTACCCTCTTGATGAGATATCTAACATGGTCTTCATTTAGTGAGGCACATTTGGCCATAAGCAACAGCAATCAGGCCGTAGTGTCATGGTTTCACTAGTTCTAGTCGATCTCCCATACAGTGTATTGCCATGTAGAGGTTGCATGAGCAAAAGCTCCTGTGTATACAAGCTCTGTAACCATCAATAGGTCATCCTAAATTTTGTGTTTGAGAAAGAGGGGGCACAGCAAAGAGGGACAATGCTGACAGAAATCTTGATCACCACCAGCCCTCCTTGCTGTGCCCCAGCGCCTGTGAAACCCTGCTTGTTTTGTTGCCAGGGGCAGGGGAGAGATATTATTTTAATTTAAAAATTTGATTCTCTGTGTTTTGGCAGAAGTTCTTAGCAGCGTGCAAGCTTCCCTTCAATGAGACAAAATGAATTAGCATAAAGTGGGGGTTGTAAATTACAGGTCATCAGTATTGGCAGGGAAATTACAGGTGCTCCGAAGCACGATAAATACTGGAGGTGAACCCGGCCAATTGCTTTTGAAATTCCTTATTTACTGCTGGCCCCAGCTGCAGGGTTGTGATGGCTGTAAACATCACTCTTGAAAAATGGGACAGGGATCACACAGAACATCTGGTACAGAGGTATAGAGGCAAACCCATACACAAAACAGAAATGCAGTATCGAAAGTAATACAAATATATAGGGTGTCTACATCAGTGAAGCTGAACTTCATTTGGTTCAACATATCGTTGAAAATAATTTCCATTAAACTATACAGCAAGCATTTTCAAAGTATCCTTGAAAGGCTCCTGGAAATAGCTGCAAGTGCCTGATGAGCGAGCACAGCTAGTGCTCCTCTTTGTGCCATTAAAACCAGAGGCACAGAAGTGAGCTCTGATCGTCTTCTCCAGCATTTTGTTGTCTGGGCCCTGTGACAGTGGTTTTTATGTGATGATTGGAGCCTGCACAGCTAGGAATTTGGGGGGCTTTACGAGGCAGAGACTCCATTTTCTTTCAGACACCCTGGATATCTGCTCTCTAGCAATCCCTTCAGTGCCAGGAAGGGATCCTCAGGGAAGCTCTAATCCAGGCAGTTGAGCAGGGAGGGGAAAATGAAACTGCTTCTACATTTCCCTTCAGAGGCAGAGGTCGCAACATGCTCAGTGCATGTGCTGTGCCTAGCAGGCAGTCCTGTATCAAGTCCATGCTTAAGGATGCAGGTAACGATCCTTTGCCATTGGCCAAGCACAATCCTTTGACATCGCGGATGCCTTCCTGAGGACACTGACGACCCCATCATGCCTAGGTGTATTTATCACATCCATTTAATACCAAACATCTGTGTCCCCTCCCCACCTTGGCACACTTGCCACTATCCAGTGGAGCGGCTCTTGCTGTTCCTTTCCACCTGCATGCCCTGGATACCCCAGCAGCAATCAATTTTCCTTGCATGGGTAGATGTGCACCCAGGGGGGCATCAGCCGCCACTGCGCACAGTTTCCAGCCTGCTGGGATGCTCAGAGCCACACCGGGCTGTGCAGGGCTGCCTGAAAATATTAGTAACTTTATTCCTTTTGTTATTCAGGGAGGCATTTAGAGCATCTTTTTAAAATATTTTTAATATCCATTTTATATTTTTTATATCCAACTCCATTTCCTGGCCAGCCTGTGCATACTAGGGGGTGATGTGCCACCTCTGTGACTCCTGGCACAGAGTCAGTTTATTCAGAAATGAAATGAGGGTTCTCATTAAACGAGATAAATCATGTCCATCCTCAGAGCTGCTCTCCCTCGAGGCATCATTGCTGAGCTGCTTAACCCTCTTTTCGGTCTCCTCCTTGCATGAATGGTTTGTATGTGGTGTCCCAGAGGCAGCTCCCAAAGTCCCTCGGCTTTTCAGGAGAAAAAAAGACATTGAGGTACTTCCAGTGATTTTTTTTTCATCAACAGACTTACTGTTAAAAACACACATTTCTGACAGCAGAAGCTTTCACTGGTCCCGCCACATTATTGGCAAGGAAGCCTGAAGAGAGAAATTACTGTTCCTGCCTCACTGCATCCTTCATACTTGCCCATGGCACTGCTGATGCTCAGAAATGCAGGCAGGTGTCCTGGATGCTGCCTGCTTTTTATTATGCAGCTCCTGAGGGGTGGTGAGGAATCTCACTTTAATACAATGCATCTGAATTTTAATTGAATTGTAGCCTGCAGCTAAGTGGAAAGACATTAAAATCAAACCAGTGTTTCACTGTATAGTTGATGTTCCACCATACCTCTGAAATAATTTGTCATCTCTCTCTATATATATTGTCTTTTTCTTCACCCCTGGCTCTGTGAGCCCCCTCCAGCGGCCTGGTTCATCTTCCCAGGCAGGTCACAGAAATGTGGACTGTATTGCAGTGACACTGCCTCAAACCACTGCCTGATGCTGACAGTGCTGGACTGCACATATTTTGTCTGTAAACTATATTTTAATGAGGACTGCTGTAAGGATGAGGTTTTACAGATAATCCCTCAGTATAAAGAGGGATCGTGACTGTGTAATCGGAATCTAAAAGAAAGACCTCTCTAAGGAGACTGTCTAATTGAACAGTAAAACCCCTTTAAGTCAGAGATTTTAGGGACTTAAACTCACTGCTTTTGTTTCAGAAGAGAAGGGCAGCTATGCCAAAAATGTGCCTGCTTTTTTTCCAGCTAAAGTCTAAGGAATCATCTCTCCCCCATCACTTCACAGCTAGAAGCCTCCTCTGGTGTGGAGACCCTGCTTAGCCAAAGCAGGACAGAAATCAGCATCACTCCAGGAGAAGGGGTCTGGCCAGCAACACAGGATGTGTGTCATCAGTCCTGCTGTGAAGTGTCAGCAGAAAAGCTTTTTTGAGGCGTCACAGCCCTCTGCTCCCTTCTTGGTGCTGTAGGCAGCCTCCAGGCCAGTACCTATGAGGTAGCCAGGTGTCCTGGTTTCAGCTGGGATAGAGTTAATTGTCTTCCTAGTAGCTGGTATAGTGCTATGTTTTTGAGCTAGGTATGAGAAGAATGTTGATAACGCACTGATGTTTTCAGTTGTTGCTAAGTAATGTTTAGACTAAGTCAAGGATTTTTCAGCTCCTCATGCCCAGCAAGAAGGTTGGAGGGGCATGAGAAGTTGGGAGGGGACACAGCCAGGACAGCTGACACAAACTGGCCAACGGGGTGTTCCATACCATGTGATATATATAAACTGGGGGGAGTGGAGAGGTGGGGATCACCAATCGGGGACTAATGGGGCATCAGTCGGCAGGTGGTGAGCAATTGCATTGTGCATCATTTGTATATTCCAATCCTTTTATTATTACTGTTGTCATTTTATTAGTATTGTCATTATCATTATTAGTTTCTTCTTTCCTGTTCTATTAAACTGTTCTTATCTCAACCCATGAGTTTTACTTCTTTTCCCGATTTTCTCCCCCATCCCACTGGGTGGTGGGGGGCATGGAGTGAATGAATTGCTGCATGGTGCTTAGTTGCTGGCTGGGGTTAAACCACAGCACCAGGGAATGTGGACCACAGACAGATGCATATACACACTGCAGGTGCAGAAAGCTCCTGCAGAAACCAAACCAAAAAATAAATATTATATATGCTAAAAAGCATAATAAATAAATAATAGTACAGACCACTTCAAAAATATATGAGTTACTGTGCACTTTGTAGTTCCCCAAATCAATTGCTCTTTGAATATTAGATTCAGTGGCAGCTGCAAATTTATTTGATTTGAATATATGTTGGCTCTCTTAATTCATCCTACCTGGGTTTTGCAGTGTGACTCCGTCCTGGTGCTGCAAAAAACAAAATAGGTGTCAGAAACAAAAAGGTATTATATACACTCATCCCCATGCCTGGAGTTTTTGGTCATGCGGCACCCCAGAGACAAGAGCAGCCCGGATGCCTGGTCTCCAGAGCATCCCTGACAGCTTGCTGATGTGCTAGAGGCACTGGCAGTGGGGACTGTGGTGGTCAGTGGAGGCTCTGGCCCCTCCTGAGTGGCAATTTAATATAATGACCTTCTGCTACAGCAACTGCACCCACTCTGTTCCTTTCCTAGGCATGATTTAGTTCTCACTGTGAGTACTATTGTTCTCAGTTACTCTACGTATAGCACAAACAAGGAAAAAGTGCAGAAGCGGTTTGTAAAAGTTGCTGGTTTAGCTGGAACTCAACAAAAGCATGAGAAAGCCACAATCAGAAACACGGAGCAGCTATAAATGGACACACCCTTGCAAGAGTGGAGATCCAACAAATATTTTAATATACTGACCTCTGAAATAAAAAAGCTGAAAATAGCCTCTAGCTTTTGTTTTTCAAAAAGAGACTATTCTGTTGCCAGAAGAGATTTCTCTACTGTTTGAGAGGAGAGGTTAACATCATGCTTCCCAGCTGATCTGAACCTGCTGCTCACCAGGAGCAACAGGGAACATTTGGGTTTTGCAGAAGCTGCTTCCCACAAGGTGTAACTGCAGTCTCCGCATCTGTCCCCGCTCCATCCCCATCCTCACGAGCCACAGAGGGGCTGGGGCCAGTGAGGAGGAGGAGGAGGAAGGGCTCTGGCAGCTCTGCTCACTGCAGAGGCAGCGCCTGGAAGGAACAGTTGTATTTTCCCTATTTTCCCTGCAGAGCAGGAACGTTCCCCTCCAGCCAGCCCTTGTTTATGTTACTTGTCCATATGAAATTGTGAGCGTGGGTGCAACATTGCTGTGCAGTGCAGCTGCCTGTGTCACGTCCCATGCAACGCACCGCTACTGCTCCATGGGGACTGACCTTTTTTGTTCTAGGCAGTTTAACTGCCCAACATCATCAGTTAACTCCAGGGCACTTCTTCTCCATTTATATTTGAAGTCTGTGGCTGCTATTTCAGACCTGAAGTGTGGGTTGTACGTGCAGAAGTGTGTCGGTTCTTCCAGCTCTATCAATGTCACAGAAGAAACTGTGTCTTCCTGAAACTGCTCCCACTTCCATTCTCAAACCATCAGAGCTCCAGGCATGCCACTGCTGAGCATTTTCTAGCCATTTTTCTGGTTTTCCTGTTTTTTCAGGGGGGATCTTGCTTTAAAGAAAGTTGTAACAGTATAAGAAGCAACTTTATATTAAAGAGCAAACCTTCCTTAGTATGTCCCGCTTCACTGTTGGAAGAGGAACCGTTTTCCCAGTTTAGCTTCAGCAACCTCCACAAAGGTATTTCATAATTCATTTTGTATATTTTATGAGTCATTTAACATGCATGAAAGAGATGAACAAGGGTCCACACACCAATTCCTTGAAATGCCTGTTATGTAGAATATAAATATTATTTGTGTGAAAGGAAAAAATAATACTCCTAAGAAATGAAAGGCCACCAAGGAGACTTGCAGCATGGCAGTGCCAGCTAGCTCATGGCTGGCTCTGCTCCTTGAGGTGGTGAGAAGGGATTTAAGCCCTTCTGCCACTTCCAGCCAGTGGCATTTGGGCAGAAATTGCTCACCCTCCTGGGGGAGTGTTTGGAGGCTGGACCGAGCTCAGCCCCCCAACTCTTGGGTGCTCAGGCGATCACTGTGAGCTGCGATGGCAGGACAAGGCTCAGACGTGTTCGTGGCTCACCCCAGGTCCATGCAGGGTCCCCAGCACAGACCATCTCCAAAGTCGAGGTGGGAACGCCATCAGGCAAAACCGGGAACAGCTGGGAGACCCCCAACTCCTCCCTGGGAGCCCCGACATAAAACAGCCAGAATTTTATAAATCTTTAATAACGGTAGAGCAGCATTTAATTGCAGCAATTAATACTGAGTGTAACAAATGCATGAAGCAAAAATGCAAAGGCACCAGTCACTGTAGGGCAAACTGAGGCATTTATGTTAATCATCCCAAAAGGCTCCCAGCACCTCCTCCATTCAGTGGGAGCAGAGGACAAGTGATGTTTCAGGCTCCCCCTACCCACAGGAGCCACTTCAGACCTTGGGGCACCCCAGAAGACTGAGCTCTGCTGTCCTGAGGACATGTGCCAGTATCCTGCACACATGTGCCAGTGTCCTGCACATTGCCTTTCACCCCTGTGAGCATTTGCAAGCCACAGAAGTAACAGCTGACACTCAAATTCAGCCAAGAACAACATCCCCACAAAAGAAGTGTTACTACCTGCACTAGAGTGCTGAAGAACTGTAAAAAGCTACTCACTGCAATACTGTATCTTACTGGAAAAGTCATAAAGTAAGAAATTAAAAGAGACCAAGTATCATGATTGATAGGGTAGAAAACATGACTGGCTGGGGAAAGGAAATCTCTAGGAAGAGAGACACAAAATGCAGCTGATAGCGGTCAACTGCTGCCTTGTGACAGCTATTGAGCAATGAGATCTACAACAAAAAACACTGAAGGTCAGAAAAGAGATGTTGAAATGCCAGGCAAGGAAATATGCAGAGAGAAAATGCAGGTTGAATATGTGCATGCAGGGGTGATGCCCAGCGCAACGCAGACCCCTGCCTCTACCAATGAACTCCTTCGAAGGGAGATACGGGTCTGAGACAGTCATATGAGATGATTTCCACTGAGATCTGGTTACCTGCCACTGCTGGCAAATTGTCGAGAAACTTTACAGACTGTGCTGAGGCCTCCACCAGGCATCATTCTTGCTGCTGCTACTTCCGTGGTACCCTTGACCCGTAAAAGTGTCGTGGTTTCGGTTTCAGCCCAGCCGGTAACGAAGCACCACGAAACCACTCACTCACTCCCCACCCCCGCACCTGGCCACGGGGGGGATGAGGAGAAAATCCAAAGGCAGGCTCGTGGGTCAAGATAAGGACTGGGAGGCATCACTCCCCACTTATGATCACAGGCAAAAGACAAGCTCAACTTGGGGAAGAAGCAAGGTCAATTTAATTTACTACAAATCAAATCAAAACAAGGATATTAGGAAGTAAAACCAAACCTCAGAACACTTCCCCCCCACCACCCCTCCCTCCTTCCCGGCTCAACTCCATTCCCAGTTCTTTCTACCTCCTCCCCCCAGCAGCGCAGGGGAACAGGGAATGGGGGTTGAGTCAGCTCGCCACACATCGTCTCTGCCGCTCCTTTCCTCAGGGGGAAGATTCCTCACTCGTCCCCTGCTCCACCGTGGGGTCCCTCCCACGGGAGACAGTCCTTCACCAACTTCTCCAACGTGGGTCCTTTCCGCGGGCTGCAGTTCCTCACAAACTTCCCTGGCGCGGGTCCTTTCCGTGGGCTGCACTCCAGGCACACACTGCTCCACGTTCACCCCCATGGGCTGCAGGGGGACAGCCTGCTGTCTCACCACGGGCTGCAGGTTCATCAGC
>VYZV01003256.1:3832-27975 GCA_013401275.1 Pandion haliaetus | reverse complement strand
AGGTCCTACTTGGAGCTGGGGGAGCTTCCAGCAGCTTCTCACAGGAGCCACCCCTGCAGCCCCCTCCCCCCCACCAAAAAAAACCCCACACCACACAAACCCATAACAAAAAGGACACTTTAAAATTATTTCTACAGAAGCTTTTCACTTTCTATGCCACAGCTTCAGCTTTTGGGGAAATGTTCTCAAACAGGAATTCCTTGTATTTTTTTAAAGAAAATGTAGATAAAGTGCATAGTCCAATGAATAGGACAGACGTAGCCAACAGAAGCAGGGAGAAGGCTATATGAAGGTAAATGCAGGCAGAAACATGGGTGCTGTGTGTCAGCCTTGAGCTTCTGCTCTGAAACATGCCTTGGCCTCACTGAAACATGCTGCTGCTACCTCTGATCCACTCAACTCAGGCATGGCTACACCAATGGCCACAGGCATTAACATGATCCCTCGCTGCAGCCATCCAGCAGCATGCAGTGAGCTTCATCCACATTGGGTTTTTTATTAATTTTAAGTGCTTCGTGTGACTCTCACATCCTCACAACTCTCTGTTCAAAGCATTTGCCCTGCTTCAAGGAGGATGGGGCATCGCTGGGGCATCGCTGGGGCTGGGCACTGTGCTTCAGGCATCTGCCTGTGGTTCATGGAACCGCAGGGAAGAGCAGTCCCTTTTCATCCATCCATCAGCCTTGGACTGAGATTCATTTGAACTTACACGTACCATCACAGAATGTAATTGTGTTTACAAGTGTGAATGAATCTCATCAGTTTTGCTTATTATTTCAAGGGGTTTTTGCTTGCTTAATGCTCTGTAGTTATTGTCTCTGCTGTAGAAGAGACAAAGCTATTGCTCTGTTCTCAGTCACAGCTATTTATATCTTGCAATAACAGTCCTCAGGATACAAAGAAATGTATGAAACCAATAGCGTAAAATTAGGACAAAGGCACAACCTCCAGGGCCCGTCTGCTCAAAAGCTGTCACTAACGTTACCACCTTGCTTTTGTTTTCTCTGCTGGCTTGCTCCCCTGCAATCTCTCAGGTAGATGCTCCTTAATTCTCTTTATTTAAGCTTAATTCAAAGCAAAAGGAGTCAGTGTCTTTGGGGAGATCAGTCCCACATTCAGCACTAGACATGCTGACACCTCCAAGAGGCCAGGGACAATAAATCTTTTCAGAGCCTCTAAACGGTTGCAGCGGTCCCTGTGTGCAGCTGCTCTTGGGTTGGACATGTCTGAGCCTCCTGGTCGGTGTGAAGCCACTTGCTGGGGAGAGATTCCCAAGGGAGCAAAGGGAAAACAGACCCATGGAAATCGAGCCACATCTGAGCACTTGGAAGGTACTTAGTGTGCCTTTTTAAATGCTTCCTCTAACTTTAAAATCACAGCTTGTCTTTTCAGGCGTTTGTTGAGATACTGCTTTGCTGCCCCCAGGATGTTTTTCCCTTAACTATTCCCTAAGGAGAAACTGGCTGACAAAAATAAGTACTTAGTGATTCTTTGGAAATCAGATGTGGATACTATTCCCTTAAATCTCCACTGCCAAAATATATATGTTTGTAGCATATATATAGTTCCTTGTGCCAAATTGTGTTCAGATGATTTTCTAGTTGTTTCCCCTGCTATTAAACCTGTCTGCTAAAGTTTCACAAACACAACATCAGACATCCCACTCGTCAAAAAAATGTCTGTGCTTAAAAGTGACTTACGTAACCAGATGTGCCACAGTGTGTTACATGAATTCAGTGCTATTTTTGTCCCTCTCTGTTTTCTTCAATTATTAAAGCTTTTATCATGTAACCCAGCACTTTGAAACGGCTGCCTAAGTTTGACACCACAGTTCAGCGCTCCATCCCACATTAATCTCTCCCTGATTGCAGAAAGATGCTGCCCTAAACGCTCTGGGCAGATGGGGCCAAGCTTTGAGCACAGCTGCCACTCCGCCTTCTCTGGGTTTTGTTTTGAGAGGTGTCTCCTCTGGATAGGGATGAGCTGTCTGGGGTGTCCTTCCAGGTCTCCTTGGGCCTGAAGGAAGCCAGTTCAGGCCAGGAGACCTACAGGGATGTTCCCAGCCCACCCTTACTTCGTGCCTGCCTGCCTGTTGTGGCCCCAACATCACTCACCGGCCAAATGGCTCTGCAGCTGCCGGCCAGGAAAGTGAACTTCAGCTCTTTCCCCTCCCCTCTTTCCTACACTTTTTAATTTCAAAACATATGCAAAGGGTGATTGAAATTGTAGATGGTTTTAAAAAAATTTCAACTACCTGATAAGGGTATCAGAAAAACATCAATTTAAAACCCCCAGCTATTGTGTAAGGTTTTTAGAAAAACAAACAAACAAAATGCTGTCAATATTTCAAACCTCAGTGCTCATAATTGAGAAGCAAGGAATGGAGCTGTGCCTGTGCCTGTCCCTGTGCATTGCCCCATGTCCACAAGGAGCACGCCCGGGGCTGTCGTGCCGCTCCTGAACCCGCCTGCACCTATGTGGTTTCTGCCATCGGCTCAGAGCTGCTGCCTCAGCACACGGCTACAGGAGGGAGGTGCATTGGATATAGATAACAAACATGCCTTGTTCAACAAACACTTGACTAGAAATGCAGACAGCATAATCAAGAAACCCATCTACTTCAGAAGAGGCTTCTGAGGAGTTAAGTTACACCCTTGCTATGTCATATATCCAATTATATTCAGCTACACCCCCTGGGAATTAGCATAGAAGCTAATCACTGTGTAAACTGCAGAATGTGTGGGAAATGTCTTTTATCAGCAGCAGCATTACACCTGGGAACGGGAGGGTTCAGGCACCAGTATGCAAGGTTCTCCCTGCAGCAACACCGCCTTGCTTCTCTTGGCTGCTGCGTGTTTCAGGGCTTGGGGAAAGAAGCTTGGCCCAGGGTTTTCCCTGCCCCAAGCCCCGTGGGGTGCATAACGCAGACCCCTGATGCGGCTGTGGCCTAAGGCCAGGTCTGCTCCTCGCTGTGGGTGGGAAAAAAAGGTGTAAGGGCTGGTGGTGGGTGCCTGAGAGCCTCTCTGGAGCCTTGCAACTGGTGGCATGAAGATGTACATGGAGGGCCAAATTGGGAGGAAGGCTCCAGCTCCCAGGGCTGACCTACTCCTGGCACACACCCGCCACCCCCAAAGGGCAGGTTAATTCACCTGAGCACTGCTGGGGCATCTGTAATCCCAACTGTGCTGGAGCAAGCTGTTGCTCTGTAGATAAAGATGAGTAACTCCCCTCTAGAGCAATTTCCAAGCTACTAGGCAGGCAGGATTTTTTTTTTTTCTATAATGTTGATTTTTTTGCTTGATCTTAAAAGGTGCAATCGAGAGAACAGAAAACGAATATGTGGACATGTGAGAAGATAGTGCAACTTTGTTCTGAGCAAACCCTGGGAAACCACTGCGTCTGCGCTCAGGATTTTCTAATTGAACTCTTTTAGAAGATAATGTGGTATCTACTAACTCAACGTTTTCCACTGGAACATTTTAGTTGTGCTGAAACACTTGTTTCCCACCAAGAAATGAAATATTTCATTTTGAGCCAGCTCTTTGAGGTCTGATGCCTGCCATTCTGCAATATCAAATCAAAACCTTTTCCATCCTCCCTCCAGCTAAGCCACCATTGTGTCAAGAGAAGGGTGGTCCTGACCCCAGCCAGGGGCTGTCTTCCATTAGGAGCATGCAGGCAAGAGGCCCTGAACTGCCTCTCTATGAGCGTGAGCCGGTATGTGACACACTGACCAAACACCCAGCCATATTTATGGAGCAAGGATATACTTTTAGAGTGGCTGATAACTGAGGAGGTTAGGAGTTTAGTCCTTACATAATGCTTCCCTGGGCATCGTGGCAGGGCAGGCAGTGCCAGCGCAGTGCTGAAATGTTTTGGCATTTCCCAGTTTACCATTTTTATTTCTTCTTTCATTTTCCGTTTAACAAAGGCATAATACATGCACAGTGACCTGATCCAGGGCACAATAATATATCAAGCTGCTGGCCTCTCCCCAGGCCTCTCTCTGTCACTGCTGACCTTTGCTGAACAAAAAGCTGCCTGAGCATCATGCCCTATGACAGCTCTTGGCTCCCACGAGGCTGCTCAGGCTGAAGGTACAAACTGGGGCTTGAGCTTTACTGGTGGACAGTGCAGTCCAGGGTACAGTGGCAGAGGGGACGGACTGATGTTGGCTCTCCAGGACATTTGGAAGGACATTTGGAAGAGGGTATGGGTACATTTGTATGCTGTTACATTACAGAAAGTCTGTGGGTCATGTTCCTTGATTTTTGAAGTCACTCTAGAGTTGCCTTTGTCTTTTCTACAGCCAGGTATAGTTTGTAGCTTGTTCTTGCTAAATAAGCAAGCAAATAAGCATCAAAAGTCACATTAGCATTTTCCCACAATAGTCTCCTTGCAAGTCAGGACTTTGGTGTTATCTGCATCAGAGCAGCAGTCAGTCCCTGAGCCAGAGCCCTGATGTTCCCTTTGATTAGGACCATGATGCTGTAACAGAAGTGCCTCTGATTGGCACGGCACCACTGCACCAGAGAGCCTTGGCGTGGGCATTCAGGCACGGTTCGGTCCCAGAGTACTTCCGATTAGCGGGCTCAAAGCAAATATTGCCATAGTTTCACATTCCTGACTGGTTTTGTGTCACTGTACATAAGCACAAAAAACTGGATGAGTCCTCAGGTCAAAGCAATATGGTTATCCTTTAGATCTAATGAACTACAGTAGGCAAAAATACAGAAATCATTCCTAGCTGAGGAGTAAATCAAATGCAAGTGGCTGAGAAGTCTAAATTTCAATATGCTGAGGGCCAGATACATCCAACAATAGTACAAACATTGTGTTTCCTAACAAGCTGCTCTTCCCAGCACCCACCTGAATTAAATGCTTCGAAACACAGACTGAGCTACACTTCCTGCTGCATTCCTGACATCACGGCTCTGTGCTAGCCACCCTCTGTGAAAGTCTCTTACTTGGCCATCATCTACACAGAGGTGAACAAATAATTTCTGCATGTGAGTGTGCACAGTTCAGTGTGCTGTGCAGGGGTTTTGCACGGGCTTTAAGCCTCACTGAGCTTGCTTTATTCAGTCCTTGACTAATGGGAAGTAATTTGAGCACTGAGGTAACCCCCGGGTTCAGCAGAACTGCTGCTACAGACAGGACTGGATCTGGCCCGACCCTCTTTAGTAGGAATAAGGACAGACTGTCACAGTTGACATCAGGAGAAGTCCCTGCCTGGCCCTGCTGCTGCACCCCAAAGGTTTCCATCCTGTATAAATAGTAAATGCAGTAAGCCAGGCTTGAATTTTCCCCTCAGACTAGATGAAGCTCTGTTCAAACAAATCAAATCTGCTTGCTCTCTTTTGGTGGTGAATTTGAGGTTGATGAAAGTGAACTATTTTTAGTGCTAGCTAGAGGCACAAGTGAATGGCTGGCAAAGTGTGGAGCATGTTTCCCTGCCCTGCCAGTGCATCCAGCCGGGACCTGTACCACCCAGGCATGAAGGATGCCACAAGCCTCAATGCTGTTACGCAGCCCTGCTCTGCCTTTCCCCTTTTCATTTAGAGTATGCTCTGTGGTGCCTGTTTCACACAGAGAAGTTCTTTCCAGCTCAGATCCCCCCTCAGGTAGGTGAGTGCCTTTCTTGCTTCACTAGCGTGAGGGGTTAACACTGCTGTGTTCAGCATTGGGTGCTGGCTTGTGAGCCCCATAGTTTTGCCCCTGGGGAAACACTGCTTTTCTGCCTTAGAACCGCTCAATGGAAAATCCTCCTGGTGCAGCTGGTCTGTGCTGTGAAGCAGCACACTGCTAACATCACCATGCACTGGAGAAGGAGGATAAATCACCTGCCTTTGGTTCAGGGTCATCCTCAGTAGCATGAGCTGGAAATTGGCTTCTCCTGCACATACTGTGTCTCACATCATGATGGGGGGGATGCTGGTACTGGAGCTCTGCAGAAGTAGCTTCTATCTCCTCCAAGTGCTCTGAGGGCTGCTGACGATTTCAGCTTTACTTATTTTAATGGGTCCTTTACTGTGGTCATTTGTCTTGTTCTTTAAAGGCTACGGTCTGACATTCGGTCTTTGCTGGATTTCGCGTTGCTTGTGAGCATAAAGGTTCTGTCTGCTTAAATAAAGTTTTATCCCAAATGCTATTTACAAGTTTCTCTTTCCTCCTCACCAAAATGTCAATATTTGCTTTTACTGCAAGCTGGCAGGGCACCTCACACTTATTGCTGAATAGCAGTGCAAATTGCACCTGCTCAGCTGCCAGCCAGTGTTTCTGAGCCCCCAGAAGAGGTTTTCTGAGGTCTCATGCCCTGGGGAGCTGCCCCCTGCATGTCCAGCTGTGGCTCCTTCGGGAAGGGTCTGGCTCCTTTATTTCGAATTTCATATTAGAAGTTACTAATTGGGCTTTTATACACAGATACTATCTCTGAAAGTGTTTTCTTCTCTTCCTTGACATATTTCTTTGTGCTGCATGCATGGAGCTTATCTGCCTGGGGACGCATACTGGTTCCAGAAAGGGCAAGACTTTCTTTATGGGCTTGGTAGAATTAGCTGCTCATTTTGCTGTTGTAAAAACAAATCGGGGTTAAAATCTGCGAGGCAGGAAGATCCTATCTTGTATTTCCAAGCACCATGTGGGGTATGCATAGCCTGCACTGAAGGAGCAGGACCATATTAGAGGTGGTTGCCCCGGCCAAGGCCAGGGGCAGGAGCAAGGGTGAAGCAGGGTCCCTGCCTGCAGCAGCTGCCAGATCCAGGCCAGCACAGGCAGAGATGGGTGCATGGCTTGCTTACCCTGCTGAATGGCCCTGTTAGAGCATTGCTCTGTGAGCTTTCACCCATCCTGCTTACGTTGCAAGGTTTTACATCTAAAAGCAGTGGTGGCTGCGCCACCTGAGAAACAATAGAAGAATAAAGTCTTGCAGAGAAGCATTTGAAGGAGATAGAAAAAAACCATAATCAATGTGATTTTTGACATGACGCAGGTTATCTGGTCTCTTTGTGCACACCAGTCTCAATTACACGAATGAACAGAGGTCCTTTGGTTACAAGGAATTGCCTTGACCTTGCAGGAGTTAATCCATTTACATGACTCTGCCCTGCTGTAGGACACCAGACAGACTCTGAATGTCAGTGCTAAGGCCTTCTCTCATATATCCTGTGCCGAGGGCAGATGGTGGATTTACCACTGACAAGCACCTGCAAGCATACCATGGATGGGCATCTGTGAAGTTCTGCAACATTTTTGGGGAGATCTAGAGGCTGGGATGGCTGCAAGAGTGTTTGCTAGGATTTTAACTAGTACTTTCTTAACGTTAATGACAGCCCTTGGTAAAAATTTGATTATTAACGTAAGGCATCAGAAAAACCTCACAGAGTTTTCCAACAGTGTAGCCCACTCACCCTTAGCCCTGGCAGTCCTTGCAGGATTTACTGCACTGCAGCAGTGCCCATTGTCCTGATGCCAGTATCGTCCTGTGAGCACTGTGCCAGGGAGAAGCAGCCCTCCATGGCTTTACAAACTGCCTTCCAAATCAGGTATTCAGACAAAACTCCAGCAGCTTGTATGCCAAATGCTCTGGGGCCTCATGCTGCTTCGGCTCTAGAGGCAGAATGACTCTGCGGGGGATTTGGCAGTGGTTATCCCCCCCTGCCTGCAGCGTGACTCTTGCATTCATGCACGCACGGTCCCCCACAGCAGTGCCATCTGCACATGGCAGTGCTGTGGCACTATGGAAACACCCGAAATCAGTGGACAGGAGGTGGAGACAAGCCCATGGGTGCCATCCTCAGCACAGCATCCAGTGCTGGACCCCCTCGGGCCCCTGCTGGCCTGGGCTTGCTCTGCCCCAGTGCCAAGGAAGAGGGGGGGTGGGGGGGCTCCATTTCCACTGCACCAAATTGCATTTCTTGCCTGCAGCAGTATGTTTTTCCAAGTCATTACTGCAGAAGCAGTGGTATTTTTCTGTTATACCAGAACTACCTTTCACTCCTGCCTGAGGAATTGCATAGTGAAATGCTGTTTGCTCTCCTTTAAGACATTGTGAGGGGAGATAAGCACCAACAAGCAACCTAAGCAATACAGCAAGCTCTTTCCAATAGACACTGGCCTGTGCTGAGACCTGTGCTTTGTGCGATGAATCAGCGTCCTTCCCAGAGATCTTACAGAACAAGATTTCCTTAATTCTATGGTATTCAGGATACAGAGCTAAACTCACAGGAGTTAATCTATTTAAATTACTCTGTGACATATATTCTGGAAAACAGAGGTGCACTCATAAGAGTTAATTAGTTTAAAATTGATTTTGCCTTTCAGCCTTTCGGAAATATCTGTGCAGGAAAGCCCATGGTCTTTCTGCATTTCTCAGAAAAGAGATCAGCCAAGCCAAACCATGCACGGGGCAGGGGCAGACCTCAGCTTGCTTTACTGCAGACACACTGCATCCGTTATTTCAATGGGTACCCAAGAACCAAATTGCTGGAAATTACCTGGGAAAAGCCACCAGGGTCTTGTTTCTTGCAGAGAAGATCCAAATAACCCCTGAGCTGCTGCAAAGACAAGCAAATGGAAAGGTCCCAAGGGAGTGAGCACGCTCAAGCTCAGCTTTCATGTGGAGGCAAAGAAATGGCTTCGAGTTAGTTCCTTTTGCCATCCCCTGGAGGGAGGCATGATCCATTTTCCCTTAAGGATAGCTTTAGCTGTCAGATAGCAGTGGCAGGACATGGTCTCTTTCCCCTCAGCGTATCAAAGCCATGTTGACCCAGGGGAACTAGCGGCCCCAAAGCCTCCAGCGGGGTTTGAAACCGGGGCTCCACTGTGCAGCCCAGCCAAGGAAGGACTGCCTGGGCTCGATGTGCAGAGGCACTGGTGTGGGTGCAGGGGTTTTGTACTCCCGCCCCGTGCCCAGTGCCGGGGGCATCGCACCCACCCCACCGGCAGGGCCGTGCCCTCCGTGCAGCACCTGGCTGGGGGCTGCCTCTGAACCCCACCGCAGCCGGCTGCTGGCTGCCACTTCAGTGCAGTGCGCTGCTCTGAAGGAAAACCAAGGTAACTTCAGCGAGACAAAACACTTTGCCAGTATTTTTAAATCCGTAGCTATGACCCTTTGCTTTTTTCACTACAACCCCGTTAATTTATTGCCTCTCCGATATGCCCTTGCTCTGGGGAATCCCCCGCAGACCGCTGCGCATCAGGAGTTGACGGGCTGCTAAAGAAACCCCAGAGCAGCACACATCCAGTTTTGCCTTTTGGCTGCTTGTGTTAAACCCACCTCCCCTGTGGGCGGCTGGAGCCCGGCCCGCTGCCGGCTGCGCGCACGGCGGGGCCCCAGCGCCACCGCCTGGGGACGCACCCGGAGCCGCCCCGGCTCTGGCTGCCCTCCCCGGCCCTCCCGCTTCCCCCCCCCCCCCCCCCCCCCGGCCAAGTGGGCCTTTGCTTCCCTTTTCAGCATGCCCCAAC
Organism: Pandion haliaetus; assembly: GCA_013401275.1. Taxonomy (NCBI): domain Eukaryota; kingdom Metazoa; phylum Chordata; class Aves; order Accipitriformes; family Pandionidae; genus Pandion; species Pandion haliaetus. Next base: position 18,510 of record VYZV01003256.1, on the reverse strand, counting down.
TCTGCTTTTGGGGTCTTAAGCCCTGTGCGAAGCAGCCAGTTGCCGTGGATGTGCCACGCCGCTGGGAGCTGGGGCTAGGTGCGGTATGGGGCTCCGGCTGAGCCCCGGCTTTCCAGCGGCACTGGCTCCCAGCCTGCTCCCTTGCCCTGCTGAAAATGCCCAGGTTTGCTGACCACCTGGCCATGCTCCAGAGCTGACCTCTTTGCTCAGCGGTCGCTGGGCTGTGCTCGTTACAGCCCCTTGCACGGCCGTGTGCGTGGCACTGGTCCAGTGACAGGCACAGGAGTAGTAAGGACAATCATGCATTTAATCACAGCCGCACTGTCCCCAGGACACTTCTGCTAGAGCAGAGCCAGGTCAGGCTGGTCATGCTCTGGCATGCTGCTGCTGCAAAGCAGCCTGGCCCTGCCGACACACGCCAAGTGTGCCAATGTAGCCTGTGAGCCTGGCCGCTGCTCTTGGTTGTTGTTTCCACTGCTGATGCTGCTGGGCAGAGCAGCGGCCTGTCCTGACATGCACCCCAGCCCAAGCAAGACAACACCGCCAACCAGTATATAGCACTGGGTCTGGAGTGTCTTTACTGACTGCTGTGCAATCCTTCATGGTCAGCAAAATACTGTAGACGCAGGTTATATTCTTCTTTTTATGGAGTGAGACTGTGCCCATGAACAAGTGTAAGGCTGGTTTTACAGTACAGATTCCTACCCCAGGAGCTGCACCAACAATACAGGACTTTGCTTTGCGCTCTGATTTCCCAGTCTGGATAAGCAGGGCTCCATGAGAGTGGGATGCATGCACTTTTCCAGTAAAGGGCAATGTGAGCAGCTGGCATAAGCTGCTCTGGCATAACTCAGAGGAGCCCTGTGACATGCATCCAGGCTCTACACTGCAGGTTTCAGAGCTGGAGCTACTACACCCAGGGACTGTAAGTTTGGGCTGGCTCTCTCGGCTCATGTGCTGTGGCTCCACAAAGAGCTCCTTCTCCCCACAGCCAGGGGATTGAACCTCTGCACCTTTGTGCTGCCTTTACAGCTGTGGAAAGAGGATATTTATTGGTCATTGCAGAGCCAGCTGCTGTGACACCCCATGAACACCCAGGAGGAGCAATATCTGCANCCCCCCCTTATCACAGCACCCTTCCCTGTGCTGCCTGCCTGGGGACCTGCTGCCTCCAGTCCTTACCTCCAGTTCTTACCCTTCTTACTCTTCACTGGGACCAGTTCTCTCTCAAACTCCTGCAACCTTGGTCCCTCACCGATCCCTTCATTCTCTGGCCTCCTTCTCCCACATCCTCTGGCCCAAGACTGTTTAAGACCCCCACCTCACTCTGGCAGGTGATCACTAATGCTCAGCACTGGATTTTTTCCTGCAGTACTTTGTCTGCCTCCCCCTGCTCTGCTCTGTCCTCAGGGACACTCCTGACATCTCCAGGCCGCCGGCAGCAGCTGCTGGCAGTGCCAGTGACAGCCCCTGCCAGGACGAGATGCTCTACATGTGGTGGTCTTTTGCTCTCACTGCTGAAAATGCAGTGAGTCCAAAGCACACAGGGGCCGGCAGGGATTTGGATCATGCCAAATAGTTGCCATTTATCCAAAACATTTGTTAGAAAGAAGCCGTTGGAAAAAGGCCTATTTACAAAGATTCTTAAGTCTCCTGTTCTTTTAGGTAAAGAATCTTAAACTTTTAAAGGCTTTTTCTAAAAAAACTCTGTAATTTTATTTGGCTTGATCTCTTTTCACATAAAAATGTTTTTTTGTTTCCTGGTCAGCTCCAGTTCAAGGGAATTACCTCCATGAGGAAGGATACTGCTGCAGAAGAAATCTTGAAGGAGAAGCAAGACATTCTGTAGCACAGATCTATCCAAATGTTGCTCATACCAATAGATAGCCTGAGAGAAAATTACTGTATAACTTTAGTAACATGCCGTGGATGTGAGTACTTTCTATCTGCTTATGAAAGACTTCTCTTGTTATTTATTGTCCCTTTCAGGATTAGCTGAGGAAGGAAATGGGAAATTGTACTCGCTGGCATGTCGCAAAGGTGGCTGATATGCTGAGAAGGAAATGAAACAGAGGTCAGCTGAGAACAGCACCTTCCAGCCGAACCCTGCAGGGTGGTTTTGGCCCATGTGAGGAGCAAGGTAGATATTGAAAGTCTCAGCATTCCTCGGATGAAAGTTTAAAACCAAATCAGCACAGAAGGGAGCATTTCTGCTGCTTCCTTCCATAACTACCAACCCCTGCTCAGCCACAAGCTTGGACAGAGGACCACACTGCAGAGCTGAAGATGGCGACGGGCTCCCAAGTGCCTCAGAATGACAGTGACAAATGCACCATGTTGTTCCCAAAAGCCAGCAGTGACTTGTCCCTCACCCCTCTGGTGCCCGTCACTGCTGTCCTGCACGCTGGGACACACAGTAAGGAGGGTCAAGCATGCTGCCTTTCTGCTGGAGAGGGCATTTCCCTCCCATACTAAATACGGGAGCAGACATAAGTAACCCTCTTGTTCTTCCCAGGGTTGGCTGGGGCACAGGAAAATCTGGAGGAGGCTTTTCCTTGGCTTCCGCTCCCAGCTGCTTCCCTCCCACTGCTGGCAGGGCCAGAGCTGGCATGGCGGGAAGAGCTGGCCTTTAACACCCCACTGCTTCAGGAGTTTTAATTTTCCCCTGAATGCTTACCTGAGAGTGTGCCTTGCCTCTGGGCTGCCTCCCTGCAGAGGACATGGTGAGCAGTCACAACCAGATGTTCATGTGGGATTTCTTTCCCTATACTCAATGAACATTTGCTGAAACTCTGACCCTGCAATGCAGCAGAACCCTTGGCGGGGCAATGATCACTATGGGTGTGAGCTCCTAAATCACTTACAGCAAGAAATAGGTGATTGCACAGCTTCAGCAGCTTTGCTGCGAGCAGTAGCAAGGCCAGTCCCACCAAATCAAGCATCATGGGATATCTGGGATGAACACACCACATTCACGCAGGGTCCAGGCATCCTTTCTGTGGTGCACTCCCAGGTCCAAGCCACCAGAGTCCGGGGCTGTAGCAGGAGCTGCTTCCTTCCAGCAGAAAGCTGGTTCTAAAATAAGTTACATCTCCTTCATTGTTTCTTGGCTCCAGCCTTTAAAAGTTCAAACTGGTTTTGTTTTTCCTGGTGTTAGTCATGCACACAGATTGGGAGCCTAACCTGTAATTCTGGCTTTGCTGCTGGTATAAAACATTCACACTGTGCTTTTCTAAACCAGGAGCAAAAAACTTTAATTTAATTCCACTAGAGGAGTTTAATCTAGGACTATGACATTTCAGTTACTTAGTAATGCATATTTAACATTTAGCTGTACACATCCAAAATTAAACCAAGAGAAGGAAAAATGTTGTATATAAGCAACTACAAGGATTTTATTTAAAGCCAGTAAAAGCTGTAAATTTAGAACAAAGATATAAACAAAGACCATTTAGTAACCCCTTTTGCCTGTTAGGCTGCATGATTCATGGAGCTCTGTTCAAAATGAAATGTCTGGGATTTCCACTTCTCCCTAGTTTCAAATTTTGGGCTGACAGGGGACAGAAAAGCCTAAAACATTGAAAATTTCTCCAAGATGGCAAAACCATTTCTGTGGGATGCTGGTCCTAGTCTGGAGCACACAGATGTTCCTCATCCCCAGAGGTTCAGCGCAGCGCTATCGCTGCTGAGGGCCAGGTGTGTTGGTTTTCAGCTTGGCAGTCCGTAAAATAATGGGATAAACAACACACTGGTAGTTTTGCCTCTCACACAAAGAACATAGGCTCATTGTTCCCTGCTTTGTCTTTATCTCCTGGTACCTATAGGTCCTTTCCTGGTCTTCAGCGGGGCTGTGAGTCCCCTAGGGCAGGGTGTTTCTCGTCCCATGCTGGTGCAGATGCTGGTCCAGCAAGGCTGCTTATCTAGAGCTTGGCATTGCTGTGCTGCAGTATGTGAAGTGCCCAATGGCTTGTCTTTCTTGAATAACTGTGTCATTAAGAAATACCTTTGGGTTTGTATTCTTTAACATTGCTGCTTTCTGCATCCCCATAGATGGTTGTTTATTGCCCACTGCCAGAGAGGTTTTTGCTCCTCTAAAAAGTAAGCACAATAAATCAGGCTCTTTTTAGCACAGGCTCAAGAATTCCCAGAGCAGTTTCAGCTCCTCCAGACCCACAGTGTGACTCAAAGTGGCAAATGGAAAACCAGAGTTTCCCAGTAAACCCCTGTTTCTGTGCAAAAGTTATTGCTGGATGTGGTTTGGTTTCATCTCCATGGTGGTTGGTACTGGGGATCTCCAGCCTCTGGCTTAGCCACTCCAAGCGGGGCATTGCAGGGGAAGCAGAGGGGCAGTCCTGGTTCCGGAGAACCCCCAGAGTGGGTGCTAGGTGGACTGGAGTGGTGGGTGAGCAGGAGAGAGTTGATGAATAGCAAAGGGATGAATGGAGAAACCGTGCTGGGCTGCAGCAGTTTGGAAGTAGCCCTGTGGAGGCAGCTGTTCAGAGGGGAGAGGAGCGTCCTGGCTTGGGCTTATGCACACACACTGGCCCACCACATGCAGGACGCAGCTGGGTTTCTGCACTTCCTAAATATTTCTGGGATTTTTTTTTTTTTTTTTTAATTAATGCAGGAAATTAAGGGAAGCAAGAATGAAAATGCATGTGTCAGCAAAGGAGCTGCTTTGTTATTTCTCACCCAGAGCACAGCAGGGACCCAGAGCTGCTGTATAAGCCACAATATCAACATTAGAGTCTTGGAGCTGCTTTTACAAATGACTACTGATGTCTCTATCAGCTTCCATAGCAGACATCAACACCTGTGGAAAGAAAGAGATTTATCCCCACTAATAATTCTCTGCTAGCAATGGAGACTAAGTCAAATACTGTTAGCTTTGTCTAAGAATAAAACATATAGGCCACACAGGGCCCTATTAAAGCTCAGATGTGATGGTTGTGCTAAACTCACCACCCCTGAGATAGGCAGGCTGCTCTCCTGGCTGCCAGCGCATACAACGATGTTAATGTGGTCCTCAGCAGTCTTTAGAGGAAAACTAGATACTGACTCTCATCAAATATAATAACATATAAAAACCTGATATTCATTTACTTAATGCTCATGCTATTAATAGTAGATATTGACCCAAATGTGGGAATAGCCTTATCCAATGTTCTTTCATCTAACATTAATCCTTATCAGCTTTGTGGTCATGTTCAGAGATCTCCCTTGTGTATGTTCCCTGGACACTATTAAATTGCTTCTGCTGGCTACAAAGAAATATATTCATCAGTAAAGGGGCACAAATGGAAGTGTACATCAGGAATTTGCTGCACTCTGTGTTATCCTTCAAACAGAGCATGATGGCAGAGTAAGGCACACTCCCTGCTGCAAGGAAAAAGCAGAAAAGAGAATGAGATTAAACACAGACTAGCTGCACCGTGGTCTCTGGGGTGCCCTGGAGTTACCACAGCAAATGGTTCTCTGATCTGGGAGGGCTCTGGCTCATTTGATGCCAGCACCTCTGCTTTCCACTGTTGTTATTCCAGCTTTTACTGCCACCCTTCATGGACACTTCTCTGCTACCACCTGGTTTTCTTTGCCTGTCTCTGTCCTCTGCCGACATCACTTCTTGCACCAGAGACTACAGCTCATCTCCTGGAATGGGGCAGGTGATTCAACAAGTGGGGTTTTTGGTAGATTCTTTCCATAGAAGCTCAGAAGGCCCATTTCAGACTGATGTCCCACATCTGGCCAGCCAGGTTTGCAGATATTCACCATGTGCTCTTTCTGAGCACTGGAGAGAGCAGCAATGGACTATTTAATTTCCTCTGGGACCTGGAATCCATCAAGAGAAAAAGCAGCAGAACAAGGCACTGGAAGTAAATAGTAATTACCATCAAAAGCACAGATATATATATAAACTGGAGTTAAACTAATACTAAGGTAGAGGCAGAAAACCATGAAAGCAGGAGAATTCAAAGCTGGGGCTGCCATGGCAACCCTGACTTACACTGGCATGGTTGGGCATTACAGCATTTCCCTGGGACCTCCCAGCAAATGCCAATGTTTGCTCGGCATTTTATGGACAGGTAACAGAGCTGCTGGAGAAAGCAGCTGGTCTATTTGTACAAGAGGATGCAAGTTTCAAGGGAAGATCTGGAAATTCAGTCCTGGAGGGTGCAAATACATGCAATGGTGAACCTGGGCTCACAAGTGAGGTCGAACATGAACTCCTGAGCCCACAGCCCCAGCAAGCCATGGGACCACTAGAAGCTGGTCAGGAAAGCAAAAGTTTTAGTAGTGAAACTTGCAATACTGAAACCTCAGGTACAAGCCCTAAATCAGAGCCAGCTCCAGCACGGGTTTTGCTTACAGAGCTACTAACTTCCAGCTTCTGCTTTGCCTGGCAGACACCCCTGTGCGACAAAACAGCTTTATTTTTCTCCAAGTAAAATTCCTTATAGTCATTCTTCTCTTCATGCGACTGAGTCCCATTTGCAATTGTTCTGTGGAGGAATGGAGTCTAAACCAGAGACTGATAGTTGATAAACTCTCAGTTAAAAACTGCTGGTTGTAGCCCAAGAGAGTCTGGGTTCTCCCTGAGCCACATCAGAGAGGCAGCGTCCAGACAAGGCGCTATGGGTTATAAAACACAGGTGTGATGACCAGGAGCTGGAGAAGTTTTCTTAGTACTGACTGGCTTCATGTTAATGGCATACATAAAGTTACAACTTCCAGACACCACAGTACTTTGTGGTGTTATTATAACTTTAGAAATCTAACTGACTTTTGTGAGCATTTTCAGAACGTAGCCATTTTGGTGTGAATTTGGGTCCAATACAGAAAATGTAAGCAATGTAATTCCTTCACTGTAATGTTATTATCTCTTCTATTTCTAGTTTTCTTTCAAATATAAATGTTCTGTAGAACCATGTTAGTAAAAGCTACATATTTCTTTCTCATTCAACACTTACATTCATTTTGGATTTTTTTTAGTCTTCACAAGTAGAAAATTATGTTTTCAAACCTGACAAAATTCAGTTCAAAGCAAGCTGCTCACAATTCTTCCTTTCAAATGCACTCTCTTCTAGCATGCATTCCTTTGATCATGACTTCTGGTGAGCTGCAATGAAGAGCAAAAGTAGATCTCCAGAGGAAAGCATAACTTTACTCTGCTATAGGGTGATACACCAACTCTGATTCATAAACTAGAAGTAGGCTTTTAGGCATTTAGAGATGGAGCATAGAGAAAACAAGAATGTAACAAACATGTATGAATGCATATGCATCCACTGAGCATCCTCAGACAAAAATAAACCATGGAAATTTGGAGTACAGAGCATTTGCATTGGCAAAGGCTGAGATGCAACTCATCTGCACATGCAGAAATTGTCAGCGTGCCAGGAAGAATGAATAAAGAGCATGTCTGTATAATTAAATTGGTTTATTTGTGAGAGCAGATGATGTAGTGCAAGTCAGAGCAGCAGGAAAATTCTTTGAATACAAATCCATGCACTGTCTGAGTTTTGGGAGGGCTCCTCGAGAGACAGACAGGGCTTTCTCAACTGTTTCTTCCTCCATTCAGCAGGCACCGAGTCTGCACCTCACCTTCGATTTAGTAGCTTCACTCCATCCTGTTTCACACTCTGAGTAGCTCCCCATAAAAATAACAAGGCTATTTCACTTCCAAAAAACCGGCTTGATGCTCTGGTTCTGGAAGCAGGGAAAAACCCCAGACATTGCCAGTTTTGCTCAGCCCATCCTGGCTCCTTATTGCAAGGGACCAGGCATTGCTGCTCAGCTCCAGGAACCGAGTCCTCGCACCTGCAGGATGGAGGCAGGGATGGAGGCAGGGTCCAGCCTGGGCTCACCCTGTGCTGGGAGCAAAAGGGCACCAATCTCCCAGTGGACATTAACCCTTCTTCCTCCCACCTCTCGGGCCATGGGAAGGAGCTTCCCCTCTGCATTTTCCCAGGGTGGGACGGGCCTTTGCAGAGAAAAAACAAGCCAACAGTGTCAGCTGCATAAAACATACCCTGCTGAGCACCTCCGGGCACAGGAAGCACAGTCCCATAAGGAAGGAGGCTGCAGCCCTGACTGACTGCTCCTCTCCTCGTGGCTGCAGGGCTTCGCTGGGACTGCTGAAGGACCAGAGAAGTTGTATTACAGGAAAGTCTCACCACCCATCTGCAGTTGTCTATGCCCCGGGTTATGTCCTTCCGCGACATGACTCCTCCAGCCTGTCATGTCAGAAAAAAAGGGAAATTTGCCATTCCTGAAGACCTGCTACTTCATCAGGGCTGCAAACAGAAGAAAACCAGCACTAAAGAAGGATGCTGCAGCTTGTCTTGCTCACACAGTTCAGTGAGAGCCTGAACGCTCCAACATAACCAATTCTGCAGAGCCTCTTTATGTCAGAACACCTTTTCCTCTTAATCACAGCAGGAAAACACTATCCAGCCCATTGAGGGAAATTATTTTCCACATCTGCATTTCACAGCTATGTGGGATATTTTCTTTCCTACAGCATGCCTGGTGCTGAGCCCTTCCCATGCTCCCAGGAAGGAAAGGCATGTGTTATAGCACTGCATGCTCTCTGCCAGTCTCATAACCTGCATGCATACAAACCTGTTTCATCACTGCTGGTGTAAACAGCCCAGACACAGGTCTTGCAGCGTGACCTGGTGATCAGCAGCCAGTGAATTCCACTGTCTCTGTTTCTATACATGCCACACACAGCAGCAGTTGCAGCCAACCTTGCCACATCTCTCTCCCTTGCCGCACCTTCTTCAGGAAACATTTTCTTGATATATTTTTGTCAGTGTGTTTGCAGTGATCTGATATTTATAAGGGTTTTGTCGCCGGTGTTACCTGGATGCCCCAAGGAGGCTGCATGGGAGCCCTCAGTGTTACCGAAATCCGGAATAAAACTCCTTAACAGCAATGAGAAGTTAAGAAGCAGGCACTCCTTTATTACAGCGCTGGATGCATGGGGGATAATTCCACCTAGCATGCATGTCACAGCTTTAGCACAAACAGATTATATGGAGTATCTAATTACATATTAATCAGATTAGTATACATATGCATAAAAAAGATTGTAACTGATTATCATAGTACCACCTACATCCAATCATGCGCAATGAAGAATTCATTTGAGTCGAAGGGCTGCTTTTATGACCACCGACCCATTTGGAGTTCTTGTTGGCTGTCCTTGAAGTCTTTGTTCTTGTCCTTGTTCTTTGATCTTGAAACCTAACGCAATTTCAATCACATGTGATTAATTCCCACATTGTTCTCATCTAGCGTACAGGAACATCTAGTCATAAGAGCAAAGAACTGCAAAACTTATGAGTAATTACTAGATAATCACTTGACTACACTTTTGTAATTACCTCTACTAGCTAGTCCCCTGGCTACACTTTTGTCTATTGTTTCAATCATCATTTATCACTTATTTAAAAACAATCATTGGTCAATTTCACTTAGCTCTACTGATTGGAATCCTCGATACTCAAATCGAGATGGGAAGGGGAAGGGGGTTTCCAAGCAGCAAACTGGTGCCCATGACGGTTTCCTTAGTTTCTTGAAAAAAACCATAAGAAAACCAGTAAGTTCCTGGTGAAGTTTCTATGGTTAGCTTATCTCAAACCTAACATTATAGTTCCTATGACTACAGTTCAAACTTAACAATGCTTCACAGTTTTCTACTTCTTAATCAAACCTAGCTCTTTTATATCAAATTTTAATTTCTTTATCACAATATATGTAACATCAGCTGGGTACGAAGCATTTCCCAGCACAGGTTTCCCACTCCTCCATGCCTGGAGGCAGGTGCTTAGCCACATTCCACCAGTTGTCCCTGTGTTTGCATTTCTCAGCACATTTCTTCACCCCCTTGCACGATGATTTGAGCTCCCCCATAGCATTTGGCTCCCTGCTTGAAGGGACCCTCCCTCCTTCCTCCAGTTTCCCCTGGTTCCTCTCACTGCCAATATTCTCCTGAAGCTGCTCACCCCTCCTCATCATCCTGTGACCCTCCTGGCGTTCCTGTGCTGTTTTGGGTGGTGGCAATTTCTGGAGGTTCTGTAACAGCCTGCAGTAATGGGGTATATCAGCGCGCGGGGATAACACCAGGGACCAGCAGATCTGCTGGGCTTCCACTTGGGACCAAGGTAGTGTTGGAGAATGGCTCAGAGAGCAAGGATATGAATCCACAGAACAGTTGTATGAGCAGAGCCTGCTCTGAACTTAGTATAAGTAGCAAGACTAGGCCGCGAGTCCGAGCTGAAACTGCAAGCCAGGCTGATAACAGTAAAACAACAAGGACACTGCGACCTTGAAGAGTATCATAAACCAACCAGAAGTTAACTCGTGTGTATTTAGTTGTTTAAGCCAATCAGGAGTTAACCCGTGTGTATCTAGTTACTTAAACCAATCAGAAGTTAATTCGTGTTAACCTAAACTGTATAAATAAGCGCTATTCGGGCTAATAAAGGGTTCTACGCTTCATCACTCACACTGAGTCAACCCAGCGTGTTCCTCCGTCCGCCGCCGGCAAGGTAGGGGAGAAACCAAGGGAAAGCAAAAGGAGATACAAGTGATGGAAATCCAGACCAAACGTGTGCTCTGTCTGACTGCTTGAGCTGTGCACAAGCAGCGGTTGGATGGTTGTAGCTGGACCACAGCTCTTCATGGTCTGCTCAGCCTCTGCTGCATCCCACATCGTGCTGCCTTCCTCCCTGGCATATGTTCCTGGCACGTCAGCTGTAACAGCATGCTGCACGCATGTGTGTCTGCGTATCTACGCATATGTATCTCTGCCCCTATGCATGTGCACGCATACACAGATACAGGATGCTATTTGCTGCAGCAGAAGTCACAGGACACCTCTAAGGACAGGGCCAGGCTGTTGTAAGCTCAGTGCATAGTTAAACCTTATTCTGTGTGAGCACCGTTTGCATAAAGCTGCCTGTGCAAGACAGTTGTGACCCCACCAAACCTCCCAGTGACCCCTCTCCCCAGCACGGTGCAGGGGCTGGGGTACCACTGCGTGACAGCTGCAGTGATGGGTGCCAGGGGAAGCTGCCCAAGCAGCGGTGGTGGGTCAGCAGCGGTGTGCAGTGCTGGGAAGGAGCAGTTCTCACAAAGAGAACCAGAAATCATGATTTACATCAATGGGCTGTCAAACAAGTTGGCAAAGATAGGTGCTCCTGAGTGGTGCTCAAGGTATGCAGCTTTTCCTGTTTTCCTGCTCCTCTTAGACCAGCACAGGCTTGGTGCTCAGGACTTTAAATCAGAGGAAATCACCCTCTTTTATGTGACCATTGATGCCATTCCCAAGCCACATCACAGCTCCACGTACTTGTCACCTCTGGTCATCTTTGTCTCTTTGTATCCCAGGGCAGCATGGTCACACAGATAAGCATCTCCAAGTCCTGGGGTGAGATACAGACCTTGCCTTAGTGCAATTCTTCATTCAGCCACATGCTTTGGGTTTGACTTTGACTCTCCCCGTGGCTGATGCGGGACTAGCAGTTCTTCCAGCACATCTCACTCTTGCCTCTCCCTGCACCCAGGGCTGCACCGCTGGCTATGCTGCAGGAGGGAACCAGCTCCAAGTTCTCTCTAAACATATTTCTTGCCCTTATTTTTTTAATGCAATTATAAAATATAATTCTGCTTTAAGAGCTTATGTCCCTAGGTGACCAGATGAATCAGGAGACTAGTAACATTTTGCAGAGGCTGCAAATCTACCCTATATCGGTCTGCAGTGAATATATTAAGATTTAGTGGGAACAAGACTTATCTGCCAACATCAGCACTGCTAGCAAATGAGCCAGGAAACAACTGAGAGGGACTCCAGTGCTTTCTGGGCCTCTGAACTAGAAAAGCAGCAGCACCCTCACTTAAGCAGACACAACCCTTTATGCTAGAAGTCAGTCTGGCAGTGGCAAAAGACCATGAAACTTCCACATGTCAGTGGTGATTTCGGTAGGATGGTACTGCTGACACTACAGAGTGCTCAAGAAAAGCTGACACGTGAGCTCTGATTCACCAGAGTCCTTGGGGGAAGTCTGCGTCTAAGCCAAAGAAGATAAAAACTATCATCACCTAGTCAGGAGCAGAGTGGGCATGTAGGACCTTCAGTGACCAGGCACAGGGCTCAGTCACAGGGTACTGGGGAAGCACTGGGACCAGTCTGTGCTCACTCAGGTGTGAAATGCATAGACTATCTGTTGAGCAGTACACAGAAGCCAAAAAGTAATTCAGTCGTGTATGATTTTACGTTAGGAAATCCTAGCAAATATACTATCCGCTATGCTAAAGAGTCTGCCATTCATAGGGATTTTTACCTATGATTTCCTCTCCTTCCTCATGTGGGTTTGGCTTTTGGGACAACTGGCCCAGGGGCGATGTTGGGTATAAGTCTGGGGATTTAACAGCCCAGTCCTTACAGAGCTGGCCATTGCAGTCCCTGCAAACCAAAGCATGCTGCTTCCAAGGCAAGGTGAGATGAGCCCTTGCTAGTGCTCACTGCCACCCCAGTGCACATCCCTGCCTGCAGCCTGGGAAAGGGCTGTGCCAACCCTGGGGAGAAAACACCCGGGTCGTTTGTAAACACTAATTATATCTTAAACACTGTATCTTCTGTCTCTGGAAACTTTGTCCCTGTTACACGCAATTGTCCTCTTGCTGATCTCTACAAGCAGCAAAGAAAACAGTATTCAGCCCTGGCGAAGCTCTGCAAAGCCGCAGCAACACCCTGCACAGTCAAGAACCGGCGTAAACCCACAGGCACCTGCCACCCAGCAATAACACCTTCTTATCCAGGCTCTGTCTTGGCCAGTGGGTTTCCTGATGCCTAGATGAGACCTTCATAGCCAATATTATATGTCTCCGTGCACAAAAGCAGACTGGGCTGTGTCACGGTGGAGCCGTGGTTATATGCCTCCTGGTCTGGGGGCTCTACCAGCCTCTGAGAGGCCACACCGATGTAAAAGGCAAGTGAGTTTGGAGTGGGAAGGTCAAGATCACTGCAGTTAACCTGAATTTTAATCATCATGTAGACCTGACTAAATGCCAGAATTGGGCTTTTATTTGAATGTTCCTTAATTCTGCAACTATGTAATTTCCTCTGTCTAACAAAACATGAAGTTGTGCAGCTGCCTTCAGTTACTGACAAACTGATAAACAATTCAAGATGCTTCTCAACAGCATTTTTTCCCAGTTTCTAGAGCCGTCTGCCTTTCTAGCTAAGGTTACATCATTGTTGTCTTTAATAATTTAGAGACCATCCTACTTACTCTAATGCAATTGTCATGTTTGGCTGTCAGAGCAAGAACAGTGAGCAATGAATCACAAAGCAGTAATTTTCTGTACTACTTATTTGCCCAAATTCTTCAAGATTAAGAGCTTAAGGTGTACGCTGGGCTCACATTTCCTTATTTTTAAGAGGAATCAGAAGGATTGCTCATGCGTTTCCAATTCGTGTCCTTCCTGTTGTCCCAGCCCTTCTGCTGGTTTGGCTGAGAATCTTCATGATTTTTTAAGGGAACAGGAGGACGTGGCCCCACACCACATACATGTGGAAGGGCAGGTGCATGTGCGCGTGCCTGCATATGCACAAGCACCTCTTTGTTGACCGATTTGACAATGGTAGCTGTCTCAACTTTATTAAGCTTTTACCCATTCTACAAAAAGGAAGTGCACAGATAGAGAAGTCTAGTTTGTGTCGCTGCTTTGGGAAATGCCGTGCTTGTTAGAAGTCAGAGAAGACTCAGAAAAAGAACGGTAACCCAGCTAAGGGTACCAGAGAGCAAGAGGGACAAGAGGTCAACACACAGAATTTTGAGGGAGGCCTAAAATTATTATCACCCTGTCATTTTCACACACACTGATGACGGAATACTGCTTTGGCTCAGAAACAGGTACTTACTGCTGTGCAGATATCGAGAGGAAAAGCACTTCGGGTTTCAAAGGGGAGCCTCTTTCCACCGTGAGTTATTGCTGTCTGATCATTCATAATTTGATGGCAGAAGAAAAATGACTGGAAGATCACATGGCAATTTATTGGAAGGGATATACAAGGAAAAGTAAATAAGGAACCATATAATTTAATTCCTGCTACCGGTTTCAAACATCCATTACAGAAGTTAATGGAAAAAATCCTTTAAAAATTTCTTAGCAATTAATCTAATAGAGTATCTTAATTCTCTTACCATCTGATTCCCACTGTTACCTTCACTCTGGTTTCCCCCTATGGCCAGGCTGATAGGGAAAAATAAGACTCTCTCCTTTCTTCTTTTCCACTGTATTTTTGCTTGCCTGTATTAACCAAGTGTTTTGACAGTGTTTAACAGCAGGGATAAATATTTGCATCAGATTTATCGACCTCGGTTTGTGCATCACCTGAAAGGTCACAGCACGCTTTTGCTCCGGCAACCGCCTTGAAAGAGCAATCGTGAGACCAGCAAAAAAATGGGCCAAGTGCTGCAGAGACACCGCTGCCCCGTCCGCCGCAGCCAGCGGGCGGGCAGCACTGGCACCACCAACCCCCGCACGTGAGGGGTACTGAGGTGCGCGGACTGCGCGGGCTACGCGGCGCTGCACGTGTGGCCCCTGGCGCGGTGCGCGAGCCGCCGCCGCCGCCTGCTCCGCGAGGGGGCGTCGCATGCGGGGGG
>VYZV01003254.1:41772-98687 GCA_013401275.1 Pandion haliaetus | reverse complement strand
ACAAGCCAATCGCTGGCTGTTGCTGGGCTGGTGCACCTACCCTGCTCATCCCACTCTGATGGCAGCCAGCACCTGGCTGACCCCCGCCATTCTCCAAGATCCCCTCATAACCCTGCTTCCAACCCCATGCCAGCTGCCAGAGGTGTTTGTGGGGTTGCCTGGTTCCCCTGCCACAGAGGGAGGACTCACAGCGCGGGGATGGGCTGGCACAGGCTCTGACAAGCCAGCAGTGATGACAACGCTGCCATTGCCATGCAGGAGAGGCGTGGTGCCTGGGTCCACAGCCTGCTGGGTGCTCATGGCCCTTGTGAGGTGGCCATTGTTCTGGAAGATCTCCACCCCATGAGAGGCATGAGGCAGGAGCCAGTGCCATTTCCGGGAGGGGAGCCACTGTGTGGGGTAGGTGCCGGGGAAGGAGAGAGCCACCGGTTGTGGGAAGATGGCTCTGGCCCATGACACGTCTTGCTGGGGATCATGGCAAGGCAGCAGCTCATCCAGCGGTCAAGATCCCACCAGAGCTCCTGGGAGCCACAGGCACCTACAGAACTTGAGTGAGCGAGCAAGGAGGGCTTGCTCAAAGCAGCCTCGGAAAGCAGGACGATGGCACCCAGCCACGGCAGCAGGAGCATTATGGGAAGGAGATTAAGGGAAGTGGAGGACCAAAGCCCAGTGCTGAGTCAGGTTGAGCAAGCGCTGCCTCCTGTGAGCCACCGATCCTCACCGATTGTGAAATGGACACTGGGGCCTGGAGCAGGGCCTACTCCCCCAGCCCTTATCTTTGCTGCTTCCTCCTCCTCCAGGACTGTGCCCAGGCAGCAGGAGCTTGTGCAAAACAAAGTAGAGAAGCTCTGGGACTAATTAATTACTAGCTGCTGGTAATGCTGACTGAGCCCCCGGGGACTCCAAGGCTGGAGCAGAGGAGAAAGTGCAGAGAGATACTGGAAAATTACTGTTTAATTCTTCAGCATTACACTGGAAAATTACTGTTTAATTCTTCAGCATTATATCTGACTACATGGCATCTGGTAGATGAGGGACAGGAAGAGGCTGATAATGAGTCAGCCACCTCAACAGCTCTGCAGGCCTTCTCCTCCCTGGCAGCAGGGGTGGCCAGGGCCCTGGAGTTCTGACTCTGGCCCTGGTGAGAGTTCAGTGTCTGGTTGGATGCATGTCCTCAGGCCAGCGCTGCCCATGCCTGGCCCTGCAGCCATCAGTACTCCTGCTGAGTGTCACAGCCGAGGAACTCTATCCGCAGGGCAACGTGGTTGTGCCACTGGCGAGGGTGTATCCTCACATAGCGGGCAAAAAGGGGGGGCTCCAGGCTATTCATTACTGTGCTGGTGTGGTCTTGGTTTGCCTTGAAAATCTGGAGAGGAGAGAGAGAAATCAG
Organism: Pandion haliaetus; assembly: GCA_013401275.1. Classification (NCBI taxonomy): domain Eukaryota; kingdom Metazoa; phylum Chordata; class Aves; order Accipitriformes; family Pandionidae; genus Pandion; species Pandion haliaetus. The sequence continues at coordinate 97,297 of VYZV01003254.1, read as the reverse complement.
CAGTGTGCTCTCCTCTGCTGGTATAGTAAGCCCATGACTTGAACACACGATCAATCCAATCACCACTTGGGAACACTTTAGGAAGGAAAAAAGCACAGCCCAGCTCACTGCCCTTGCAAAAAAATCCTGTGAGCATGTTTGCTGCCAAGGGCTGTGCTTGCTGCCCCAGGGGTGGCCGTGGGCTGTCTCTGGCCATGGAGCAGCTCTGCCTACCTTCTCCTTGCCGTCCTGCAGGACTGGGCTCCAGTGCTTGCCATTCTGGCTGCTGGAGACAGCAAACTCCTTCACAAACATGTGGGTGAAGACAGCTTTGGCACCTTGGGTTATGATTGCAGTCACCTTCTTGGTTACTTCAAAGTCCACCTGCAACCACTCGCTGGGGCTGTTGCTCTGGGGAAGGACAGACTGCCTTCAGCCCTTCAGCAGCAATGAGAAAGACACATTTGTTTCAGTGGAAGCCAAGCTGGCCCTACACATAGTCCTGGGCTTCACCTGCCCTACCAGGTGTCTGGTTGGAGCTGCTGGGTGCTAAATCAGTGCAGCAACTCTCCTGCTTGTGTGCAAGCAGCTTGCGCAGTGCATGTGGCCATACACACTCCCCATACAGCCCTGGCTAGGAGAGGTTGCAAGCACCCAGCCTGCCTGCTAGGATCCCACCTGCCAGTGCATGCCCCAGCTGCCTGCCTGGGGATCTCCTTGCATGGGCTACCTTTGGCCTCCATGCGTTCGTCCTCCCCTGCAGGTTCAGGCGGGCCTGTGAGGGTGACCAGCTGGAGAAGAGGTTGGTGCTGTAAGAGGACGCGGAGATGCGCTGGTTAGGGATCCCTCTGTTCTCCATTCCTAGGGGCACAGAGCAGCCTGGAAGAGAGGAGTGATGCTTGTCAGAGGGGGCAACTGATGCACCACGGAGATGCCTTCTGGCTGCTCACTGCCCCAGCCACCCTCCATGCACTTTCCCTGGTTACAGGTTCTTCTGTGCCTTGCTGCAGTGTCAAGGCCCCTGCACTGCTCAGAGCCCCTGCATGCAGCATGGCTCTGACTGGAGAGTGCCAGACTACACCTGCCACTAGTCCCACCTTCTTTTCTGCCTGGCGATTTTATCTAGGAGGAATGTGAAGAATTTGTGCATCTGCCAGGACATAAGGAGAACCTGCCTCCAGGGGAAGAACAAGAATACCTGGCAGGGAGACAGCCTGCACATGGTGTGATCAGGTGTGCATGTGCACAGCTGCCTCAGAGCCTGCTGGCAGGCTTGTAGCATGGGGCGACAGCACAGCCGCTGCTGCTTGTAGCTGCTGGAAAGTCCGCCCTGCTAGTGTGCGAAGCTAAAGAAGGGATCCCAGAGCACCACTGCCCCAGGTCACACTGTGGGCCAGTCTCACCTTGGAGTGGCAAAACCAGAGGAAAAGCCTCTACTTGTTGCCTGCTCCCCCAGACTGAGGCAGCAGCTCCCTAGCTATCAGCTTAGCTGCTGCCGGATGTTTCTGGTGGTTCAGGAAAAAGTGGTGGTGAGAGCTGGCCCTGTGCTTTCCCTATGGTATTGCTATCTCTAAGACCATAATGAGATTTTCCAGCTTTGTTCCCCCAACACCTCAATGCCATCTCCAGCCTCCTCCTTCCTCCTCCACAACTGCCTGGGGAGTCCTGAAACACATGGAGCTGTCACTCAGCACCCCACTGGATCAGGCCCTGGCTTTGGTGCTTGGTATCTGGAGGTGGGACATACTGTTCAGATCGCAGCCGATGAGCTCCATACGCAGTGTGGTCTGGATGCTGTAGTGAGTGGGGTTAATGCGGATGTACCGGGCTATGATTGGAGGGTTGAAGCGATTTTCTTTCACTCCGGTTGCATCCACATTTGCAAAGAACAGCTGCAGGGAAAGGGAGAAAAAGTATTGTTGTACCAGTGGAAAGAGAGCTAGACAGGATAAGGATTAGTGGGGAGAAGAACATTCCTGTCTGACACTTCTGTGTTTTATCACCATCCTTATAAGAGAATGGCAGCTCAGGGAAATGATTTGAGCTGTGATTCAGACCAAAGAAGTGTGAATGGGCCAAATCAGGGTGAACCACAGAGAAACAGGAGGAGGAGAAACTTAGGGTCTGTGCAAATGAACATGTTTTTATATTTTCACCAGAGGGGAGAAAAAGAAGAAAAAAAATGTCCTGAAATTTTTGAAGCTGGGAAAAGTTTTGGCCACAGCTGGTGTACATGATGGAGACTTTTCTGGATACTTTTCTTCTCCTGCCGGAATGATCAGCTTATGCATATTTAGGTTGCGGTTTTTTCTAATGAGTAGAGATCCCACAAATCATCAGCATCTGCACAATGTTCTTAGAAAGCCAAATTTGCCTTTGGGGTCAAATAAGATATTCAGGCAAAATCTTATGCCTAGCTCTAAGTAACATGCAACGTAACATTAAGTGGTGGATCTTACAGCCACCTGGGATCGTGGAAAGAAATAGCTCAGTCAATTAAAAATGAGACAGATGGACACAGACAGCAAGTCCCTTGCAGGATTCAGTCATCCTGGCAGCGAATGCTCACTGTTTCTGCCCTAATCAAATGTCTCAGGGGCTCAGGAGATCTCTGCCTTGTATACAGAGCTCCCTGGCCTTCATCACCCCAAGAAACCCTATTCTGGGAAGGCACTCTCCTCAAGACCTATTCGCCTTACCATCTGGGTGCTGATGGCATTCCCCTTATATTTCCTCCACCTTTGCCCATCAAGGCTGTAGAAGACAACAAACTGGGAGATGTAAAGGCTGGAGAACTTTTGACGGGCCCCTTGGGTTTTTATGCCGTGAATAATCATGAGATGCAAAAGGTCCACCTGAGAACAAAAGTCAGGGATTCATTTCTGATGGAAAACCCAAGCCATGTTCAGGCAATACACTATAAACCCATAGAACTCGCTTACTTGTGATGAAACTGTGCACAGGTTATGCAACTAGTTAAAATAGTCATTCATAAGGGCACAGGTTACCCAACAGCTAGGAGAGGGCAGGGAAGAGGGGAAGAGCTCTTTGGAGAGGTGAGCTGTTCTCACTTGGTCTTGGGGGAATTTTTGCACAATCTGATGCTGCAGCTGGACCATCAAGTGATTCCTCTGCTGCACTGAGGATGCATCTGGGGGTCAGGCCAGCAGCAACCATGGCCAGACCAACTGCTATTAGGATCTGAGAGCTCCCCTCCCAGAGGGGAAACAAGTGAAATAGCAGGACATAGATGGGGAGACACTGGCCATCTGTGCGGGTCCTTCTGCACAGTGCATCAGCCACCAGCATGCCCTTGCAATGCCCTCAGCAGTGCCTCCAGCCACAGGGCCCCTCTTACCTGGATCCAGGCATTGCTGCGGTCAGTGCTCCAAGCATTGATGGAGCCAGTGTTATGCAGCCTGGCCAGGTAAGGAGCCCACTGCCCTGCAAGGAGAGTGCACAGATATGAGGGTGCTGCTGGCCCCTGGTGCTGCCCAGCCTGAGGCGGTGAGAAGTCCATCTGCAGGATGGAGCCTGAGGATCACCCTAGGGTTTAGTAACCACATACAGGGTGGCAGAGCACTGACATGATGGGCCAGACATGTGGGAAGGTACCTCCAGGTCCCGAGTGGGACACAGACATGGGTATGGATGGAGGATGGACTCTGCCAGAGACCCAGTGTAGCAGAGCCTTAAGCAGGCAAGGCCATGAGTTGTGTTGGCTGAAGCTGGGCCAACCTCACCTGCCTTCCTTGCAGCAACAATCCCTACTCACCATACTGCCCTGAAGCTGTGATCTGTGAGTCTGCAATGTGGCGTGAGGCCAGGCCGAGGGCATTTTGGCAGTCTGCAGCCAAACAGGGAGGAGGGAGAAAACCAGGGAGAGTTGATTAGATAACAAGGCTTTTGAAGGAAAAGCTTAGGCTGGGTGGCAGCCTCCAGGCTCATGGAGGTTGTCTCAAGCCTCCAGGGAGCCCATAGGCTTGTTTGTCTCACACCAAATGGTGGGCTTCAGATGTCTGCACATCCATCCCTGAATTTTAGGTGTGCTGGAAGTTCTTGCTCCCAACCCCAATGTCAGCAGCAGAGAGTTCCCAGTATCAGCCACAGCAGCCTCTTGCCAAACTCTTGTCCCTGAGACCCTGACCTCTCATTCCCATGTCGTGATCTCCCAGCAATGCTGACAAATGTTTCTTCCTTATACCCATGTCTTGCTCCTAGGCCTTTTTGTTGCATCTTTAAAAAACAAGTATCATGTCACTAAAGGAAAGTCTGCCTGACACCCCTGTCTCTCTGTTTCTCTCTTCTGGTCCACTGAGCACAGGGCTGTTTGTCTCTTATAATAACCATTATTGTTAGTGACTTGTCACATCTTGGCATGTCGCTGAGTGGCAAATGCTTCCGGAGAAAATGTGAATTTGAAATCTTAAGCAGATGGATTGCTATTTCTATGGAAACATTTTCTGGCTGACATTTAATACTCCTTTAGGAAGAGGAAAGAGACTGTCACTGTGTAATAAAATACTACTGTCACAAACCACTTCTGCCAGTGCTTACTTACGGTGAGGTAGAAACATGTTGTTCTGGGGTGAATGGAGTCAGAGATTTCCTGTGGATTTTGCAGTTGCTCTTGTAGCTCTTTCTATTAGAGCAACCTGTAGTCAGGCCATGTTGCTTGCTGCCTCCTGCCATCACACCATGCCTCAGTTTACCTCTTGACATGTGGTTATGCAGCTGGGCACTGTACCTGCCCTGACAGTGTGGGCAGGCACCAGTACGTGCATGCAGTTTCTGGGGTAAATGCATTTTACAGGACATCCAGGGACCCTCAGTTTTGGAAGACAAGAGCTCTGGGAGCAAATATTTGCAGGCAAATGAAGCTGACCTCCCAGCCTTCACCCCAACCATGTCTCTGACTGTGCTCTCTGCTGGGCTGAATAGGGTGGCAAGGGCTGAAGTCCTGACTTTCAGAGTGAAAACCCAGAAGACCCCACTTGGGCCACCCCGGGGGAAATGCTGAGAGACCTGAGGGAGGGAGCTCAAAAACATGCTGGCCATGGCCATGGCAGCAAGTGGGCCAGGGCACAAAGAGGATCACTCACTCAGGTTGTACACGAGGAAGAGAGCACTCATCCCAGCTTGCTGGTGCTCTCCCACTTTGCACTCTACCCGCCAGATCCCGGCATGTGAGGGCCACATCTCCACAGTCCCGAAGACACCTAGCCAGGAATGGAGAGCAGAGCAGAGGGGAGTTACTGGCTGTAATGGGATGCCACAGTGCCAAGCACTGTGCAAACACAGAGCCAGACTCTTCCAGATCCATTTGCCCTTCTTGCCTATCACCCTGTAGGCTTAGCACTTCCTAATGGGCATGGACATGAAGCCCTGGCAGTTGGGGTGTGCACAGTGCCCCTGCTGCATCTCACCAGGATAAAGGTTGTAGACTCCCATGCGATACTCCTGGCTAGTCCTGATGCTGAACAGCTGCCCATGAAAGTGGACGGAGTGAATATCCTCAGTGCTGCCCATGTTCAGGAGGTGCCATCGGACCCGTTGCTGCTGAGCCATCACCAGCCCGGGCAGTGTGTCACTCACATAGCCGTTGATGGCTGGGAAAGGCAGCAGTCAGGAGCGTCTCAAGGCTCCAGGGTTTTTCCATCCCAATATAGATTGTGGGATGGAAAGGGCAAGGGCAAGGGCAAGGGTACTCACCATGGAAGGAATGGTTTCTCTTAAAGTCAGGGTTGTCCTGCTGGATGTGGCAGGGAGGGTGGCAGTTCCTCTCCATGTTCTCCAGGAAGTACCAGCTTTTGGTCTCGTCAAAGATGGTGAAGAGCAGTGAGAACTCCTGCACAGCCAGCTGCCGCCTGAAAACGAAGTTCAGCACGCCACGGCGGCAGATGATCAGTGGCCCAATAAGGCCCGAGTGCAGGTCCTTCTCCTGCCAGAGAGCCGGGAAAGAAGGGTTTGCCTCGGAGAGGGAGGCAACGCTGATGCCCGCAAGTGGCACAACAGTGAGGAAAGCGGTGGCCCTGTCTGCATCCCTGGCCTCGCTCCCACTTGTACACAGGGCATGGCAGCACGTGCAGGCTAGGAAGGACATGCTTGGTTCACTTGAGGATCCCCACTCTGCCCCTAGCTAAGAAAGGCTGTGCAGCAAGTGTTTGCATGTGCTTTCAAAGGAAGTCTGTCCTAGTGTCCAACAGTCCCTACCCCACTAACGTTGGAATCCATGGGCCAAATTCAGCCAGATTTGGTGGAGGGGTAGGGGACTGCAGAATGCTAGTTCCCTACAAGTCTCATAAACTGGTACAACTGGGGAATGGGGGAAAAACCCAATTAAGAGAAGGGAAGAGAAGAGAAACCACCAGCATGCATTCATCACTGTATTAGACACCTGAGAATCTACACCACCACAGGCTGCTTTCAGCACAGCACCATAGGAAAAGCCTTGACCTCACAGCCAGGACCCAAGCATGCTGCCCATCTCTTCTTCCAGGAATGCCCCATGGAGCAGGATCCCACATACCAGGTCCACATTGGAGAAGTAAGCCCAGGCCTTGCAGTCAAACTCCTGCATGGTGGGTGCCATCTGGGGCAGGACTTTCCAGGAGTACTTCCGGAGCTCGCTGGGATGCACAACCTCTCCACCCTGTGTTGCACTCTGTGTCTCTTTGTAGGCTTGCAGTGTGGAGTGGAACGAGAAGGGCCGCGAGGCCAGGTTCTTGAATGTAACCTGCACCGGAGGGAAGGCAAAGCAAAGGGAGTGTGGGAGGGGGCTAGGTGCAACACTGAGAGTGCCCTGGACTGGGGTTGGATCCAGCCAGCTGGTGGGAAGGAGGCAGCCATGTCGCCAGTGTTCAGACCTACAGCTGGGCCCCATGCAGTGGCCAACTCCTGCTGAGCCACAAGCTGTGGCTGTGCAGTGTGATCCCCAGTGGAAAGCACATCCCGGTTGTGTCAGCAGGATGACGCCCTCTCCCTGCTCAATGAGACCAAGGTCAGCTGCTCTACTGTCTCTGGAGCTCAGAGGTGCTGAATCCATCCTGTGAAGATTTCAGTAAAAACTGGGCATCTTCTCCAGGCATACGAGTCCCAGGCCTGGTGAAGAGCCTTTCACCTCTTCTTTAGGTGGGTGCTGAGGGACCTTTGGTGGTGTGGGAAGCCCAAGCCTGCCCTCACATAGAGCACTCAGAGAAGCTGTACTGAACCCTGCTTAGCTCATTACCCTTTTTGCAATCCCTTCACCCAAAAGGCTCTCCATGGAGCCCAGGAGCTGCTCAGGCCATGCTGCTACAGGGGTTGGGTCTGTCTCAGGTCCAGGGCTTTGCATCTGAACACACTGAGGTTCCTGCTGGCCCATTACTCCAGCCACTGAGGTCCATCTGAATGATGGCTCTGCCTCCCAACCTTGTGCCATCCACGTGCCACACAGGGCGCCAACAGGGCAGTTCCTGCCCCTGAGCCCTGAAGGTGAACCCACGGGCATCGCAGAGCCTGCAGGCCCACCTCAGCACTCCCACTGGCTGAGCACAGACAGCCATAGGGGGATTTTAGGTTTTATGGAAAATGGGAACATTCAATTTACCATGATGACATCTTCAACTTCTGCCCTGATGTACGGCCCGAGGATGCCCAAGTGCTCATCCAGCTCTCCCCGCAGCAGCGGCTGTGTGAAGGAATCGTCCATGTACTCTCGGAAAACCACCTTGCGGTACTGCCAGAAAGGCTTCCTCCTGCCACTCCAGGGGTCCCTGCTAGGGTAAGGGCAGTTAAGCAAGTCAAGTGATACTGTCCCATGGGGAGGGCATCCATGGCAGGGCTGCTGCAGGGCAGGGGTGATGCAGAGCCTAGAGCGTTCCTGACCCATTTGCAAGGAAGCTCAAGGTTGCTGGAGTTATAAAACTCCCCAGGTGGAGGGCAGGAGCTGGGAGCATCCTTCCCCTGGGCTGCTTGGCTGGATCGTACAGTCATAGACCTGTGATCCTGCCTGCCAGGACATGCCAACTCACACATCAAGCCATGCCACACAGTGCAGGAGGAATACTTGAGGGACAGTCACACTTACATGGCTTTTAGGAAGTGCTGGGGTCTCTGGTTCCCATATTCCCACATCACCTCCACCGCTGCAATGAAGTATTGCCGTACCTCCCCCTGGAAGGAGCGCGGGTCATGCTCCTCTTCCCCATAGATGTTGAAATCCTCCATGGTCTGCTCTGTGTCACCGTACTCGTCATAGTCTAGCTTGTCAGCCTTTGGCCTCAAGGGGCTGAAATGGGTCCCATTGTTCAATATTGGTCTCTCCCTATGTCCTGGGGCATGGTTCGTCTTCCCAGCTGTGCTGTTGCTTTCCCAATCTTCCTTGGGCTCTCCTAGGCCATGGTCCTCTCTCTTCCTGGTTTCTCTGAGGACATCTTCCCCACTGAGCACCTGCCATCCATCTGGATTGGCTTGCACATATTTGACTGGTTTTTTGGTAGTGCTGTGGTTGCAAGCAGGGCTGCTTGGAGACAGGGAATAGTTCTCTTTGGAGGCTGGTTTCATAGGGATTTCTTCTGGACTTTGCCCAGATGTGCTCTCAGGCACGTAGTCCTCCGTGACATTGGCCTTGAGCTGCTGAGGCTGAGGACTGAACTGACCCAGCTGCTCCACAGAGTTTGTCTCCTCCTCCATCTGGCTTCTCCCCTGAGCTTGCTCACTCCTAGGAGCCCCCCAGACAGCACCTTTGCCCAGCTGCAGCTCAGCCAAACCTGGGCTCTGTGAGCCCCCAGTGTGTCCTGCTGCCCCCAAGGAGACTGGGTCCCAGTTTGAGGCCAGGTCTGCAGCCACAGCAGCAGCCTGCATTTCTGAGCTGCTTGCTGCCATCGCCGCCTTGCTCCCCAGTGCTCCCCGTGTGGGGAAGGAGCATCCACTGCGCTGGGCCCCCTCACTGCTGTTCTGTACACCCCCATTGGTGCTTGGCCTCTCCTCAGGATGCATCTCATCAGCACTATCTCCAAGCAGAGCCTGTGGAGTATCCCTGCCCACCTGTAGTCTCCCCTCAACCATGTTTGATTTTTCTTCCAGGCTTTGCTGGGCCACCATCACCTCAGGCAAAGTGTCACTTGATATCAGGGACCAATTTTTGAAGCGAGCACTGCAAAAAGGGGAATGAGGTCCACATGCCTTTGGGGCTTTCTTGTTCATTGCTGTCTCAGGGGTCTGGCTGGCCAGATCCTGCTCTGTTTTGTTACTCTTAGAAAGGGGCTCCCTGCTGCCAGGCCAACTGGTGTTGGGAAGACCCAGACCGTGCATCAAGCCTTTGCTCTCCAGTGACCTGGCTTGTCGAGGCCTCCTGTCAGGGCCACTCATGCTTGGGGCTGGAGTTCTGTGTCTCAGAAACTGCTCAGGGCTGTTTAAGAAAGCATTTGGGAACTGCCTTGTGTCATTGGCCACAACATTCAATTCAGGAAAGGCAAGATTTTCCACCTCTGGCAATTCCTTAGCGGTTGTAGCGTCCTGAAACACTTCCTCCAAGATTATTTCATCCCTCTCTTCCATCATTATATAGCTGGAAGGCTCAAGTTCATTGGTGTGTGCAAAGGTGGTTTCAAGAAGGCTTGTGCCTTTGGCAAGTTCACTGGCTTCTTGTTCTGTGCCACTTTTTGCAGGCAAGGAGTTACTCTCATCTGTGAGGATTTGTTCTTGTACAGGTTTGCTGGGTCCCAGGTCTGAGAAAGAAATATTTTCCCCTTCAAAAGATTCATAAAAGCCTTGCAAAACCACCTTGTGAGGTCTTTTTTCCAGCGTAGCATCTAGCCCATTTGAAGAATAATTGCTTTCTTTGGTGTGACTGTGAACCACAGCATGAGAAGTCCTGTTGTCTTCTGTCTTGTCTGAAGATGCAGAAGGATTGTCCAGTGTGGAGGAAGAGTTATGATCAGTACTTAAAGCTGGTTCTGTATTGATTGTCTGCTTTGACTTGTATAGAATCAAGGATATTTTATCAACCCCTCTTAGCAACTTGTCCTCAGCACCCTGTGAAGACATGCCTTGAAGTCCTAGGTTGCGCTCCAGGTCATTCTGGTGAAATGAGCTCCTGTTCTCTTGAAGGGGAGCTTTGCTAGCAGCATAAGCAATTGCATCCCACAAGCTTGTTGCATGAGTAGTTGTCTTCAGAGGCTCTGCTTCCAGGATCTCTAATGTACCACCAGACTGCACCATCATCCTTTTTACTGGCTCCTGAACCTCTGAGATTTTTGTTACCTTCTTTCCTGCCAGAGTATCTTCTGGAGTTTGTGTGGCTTGGTGTAGCTTTTGCTGACCTTCTGAGCTCACAGTACCATGGACCCTTCCACTGACACTTGCCAAGTGTTCACCAGGTGGGAGAGCTCCAAAACCTTCATCCTGGCTGATGATTTTTGACAATTCTTCATCTTCCAGGAAGGACTCATAGGACACTGGCTCATACTTTGTCTCTGGCAGAGAAAACATGGAAATATCAGGTGGATGAGGGATTGTTCCTAAAAGTGTTGATGTGCCATTGGAAGGGGGATCAGAAATCCTGCCATTGCTCAGGAGGGCCCCATGGCTGGGTTCTGTCAAGCACAATCTTGGCTTCTCTGTCTCATTTCTGGAAGAGGTGACATTGTTCAGTTGCTCATTCACACATGGCCTATACCATCTCTTTCTTTTAGAGAAGGCCTTGGGTTGGAAGTCAAAGGCACCCTCCTCCTCCTCGAAATCCACATAATCTTCCCCATCAGGGTATTGCTCATGCTGGCACTGCAAGACTGTGAACTTGGCGTGCATCCCTCGGTCTCTGAAATCAGGATTCAGGCACCCCAGCGTCCAGATGCCTGTCTCAAGAGAGGACAAGAGGACACCATCAGCCTGCCACAGTGGGAAATCAGAAGAGCTGCCATCCCCATGCCACTCCCTTGCTAGTGCAACCTATATTTTCAGGCAGGCTCTGGTTCATGGCAGTGATTTCATGTTTGCATAATCCCTAGAGTATCTTACAGCTGGACTCACAAGACATCAGGGTTGCTGGCAACATCAGAGCTAGTCCTGACAAGCACCATCAGCAAGGCTGGTGTTTCCTGCTAGAGCTTAGAGGACCACATACACCTGCGAGGCCCCAGCAATAGCTTGGTGAGAACAGTTAATGCACTGAGTACCCACAGAGCCTCCAGGATTATTGCCAGCAGCAGAGGAATCAACTAAATCCACCCTCAAAGATATGCTGGTGCTGTCAAATACACCTCTCTCCCAGAGTCATCATGTGTCTCCCAGTCAGGGAGAAACAAATGAAAAGGCTGCCTCTTGCTCACATCCCCAGCCAACGAATTTGCTCCCCGCAGCAGGCACCTCTTCTCCAGGCACGAAGAGTGGGTGAGGAGGTCTGTAATAACCAGGCTCTGACGCTGGAGAGAGCTGTCATCTGCTGCTGGCCGAACTGCTTGCCTGCTTCAGATCAGCAGGCAAAAATCAGAGCTCAAATGGATGCAAAGTTTGGCTGGGTTTTAGAAAGCTTCCTGAGGTATCTAGAAACCCTGTCAGCTTGCTTGGGGTGCAGTGCTCATGGCCATCATATCAGTGTTTGCAATCACATGGTAAATTCTGTGTTTCCTCTGTGAGTGAGGAAATGCTTAACAGCACCACTTTTGCAAATGCTAAGGAAAAAATGCTGAGTGGGGGAAACAAAACCAAACTCTGAAGCAAATCCTTCCTAGGACTTCTCCATGGCTGCTATTTCTGTCCTTGCAGAAATCTTGCAGGAGATAAATGGGATGCCATCACCAGCAGCTGAACCCACAGCAGGGAGAGCACTGCTGCTGCCCTTGACCTCCAAGCTTGGAGCCAAGGGTGCAGATGCAAGGTCCACAGGGCTCACATTACTGCAGCCAGCTTACTGGCTTAGCAGCATGTGTGACCTTAACACACCCTATTAATGAAATAAAATACAGTAATTTAATTTCTTTGATTTAAGCTTTGGAAGGATTTAATCATTGCCTCTCACTTTGCTCTTCCAGCAGGTTGTGCAACTATTTGCTCTCAGGGCTGCCAAAATGTGATTGAGTACCAGAGACCTGGCTGGGGGTGCTCACTTATCTCTGCTGTGATGACAAGCCCACGTTACTAACCTGGCTTTTCCAAACTCATGAAGACCGTTTCTCCAGAAAATGGGAAAAGGGTAAGCACATCCTCAAAGACCATGTTGCGCTTGAAAGTGTTTCCAGAGAAGAAGATGGAGAGGAAATCTGTTTGGGCTCCAACACTCAGGACATACCAGTATACAACTTCATTCAGGCAGAGTTTTGGTTGGAGGTTGTCAAACACATAGCCGTTAATAGCTGGAAGAGAGCGGGGTGAAATGTTTCATCAGGACCTGATTCCCCCATGGCTGCCTAGCTGCTGCATGTTCCCTGTTTTTTCCCTGGGGCAGAGATGAGCCTGTGTCTGCCAGGGCTTTGCAGGGACCCCCTGGCTGAGTACTCACTGTGCATCACGTTGGAGGCATAAAACTGGGGCTCCTGGGTATCCACATGGGCTGCGTCAGTGCAGAACCGCCTGATGTTCTCCTCCAGGTACCAGCTGCGGTTCTCATCGAAGACCGAAAACAGCACCAACCTCATGTTGTCTGACATTATCTGGACGGCAGAGAGGGAAGAGGTCATTCCTGGTCTGATCAGAGTGCCCCCGGGGCCCAGTGTAGCTGCCAGGTCTTAGCCTGGGTGCATGGGGAACAGTTTCCTGCTATTTCACAGGAGTTAGCATCCACGTTTGGAGAGAAGTGAGTATGCAAGGGAGTATGGGGAAGGCAGGAGCATTGGGACTGATGGTAGGGTTGAAGTGAACAGGACAGACAAATTCGGTTTTACCCAAATATTTCACCCACCAGTTATTCCAGCCTTTCTGCCTGGCAGTTGAGGCGACAAAAGAAGGACCCACCTGATTTCCCCTCTGATCCATGGACTTCTTAAAGCAGATCAGGAGAGGCCCAATCAGGCCTGAGGCCATGTCTCGGACAGGGTCGATGGAGCTGTAGTAGAAACGGGTGAGGCAGCGAGGATCTGCCTGCGTTGGCCCATCCTCAGTGGTGACCCTCCAGCTGTAGGTGAATGACTGGCCAGGGGGGATAGGAACATTCTTCACATCCTTATCTAGCAACACACAGCCCAAGGGCAGATCAGTTAGGTCTGGGCTGCTCCTGCAAGGGGTTATCCTGCGTTTTAGAAGAGCTGAGAAAGGAGGTTTTCTGACCACACAAGTTGCATAGAAAACTACCCAAACTCATGCCTACCCCGGGATGGCACACCAGCTGCTAGCATACACTTGCATGGAAAGTTGATCTGGACAAAAGGAGCCCCTGGGACCAGGTGAGGATGGAGAGGCATATGCCTAATTTTGAAAGCCATTGAAAATTCTGCAAACTGGAAAATTTGCCCAGTCTCAGCTGTGTCCGGGCTCTAGGCTGCCTAGAGGAGTTTGCAGATGAAGGTACAGAGCTGGGTACCAGAAATGGGTAAAAGACAATGCAAGGAAAGATAGATTTTTAAGCAAATACAGCTAGACCATGAGAAAAGCAAGAAGGTCTGGAAGGAACAGAAGAAAAACTCAAATGCAAATAAATCCTCTGAGCATTCAGCAGGATCTTGCACTGACATAGCTTTAGGAAAAGACCTTTCTCTGTTCCAAATACCCAGCTGAGCCACTATAAGAGCATGGTTTGCAAAGCTCATGTGTCAGTCAGGGTAGGAATAGCTCTTTTTATTTATACTCCCCTAAAGAGCATCATCCCTGTGCTCCAGGACCATGACTTGCCTGCTTTCACAGAGTTAAATCACTGGCAAAGCTGGTGAGCCATGTCTGGCTGGGGGACATTGACAGAGGGGCAAGGACAGGGCTCTCAGCTCCCTTGCGTGGCTTGGCTCCTTTAGTCATGCCAGCTGATGAACCGCTTTGCCCTTTTGACTCTCCTGAAGGAAAACCTTAATTTAGATAGTAACACATCACAAAGCTGACCTAGTTCGCTGAACTCCTGCTGTCCTGGTTCTGCCAAATCTGCTGCAGCAGAGGAGCTTTTCTCCAGCCTCTGCAATTGCCCCTGTCATTGCAATGCACCAAAAGGGCAGAGAAGAGCAGGGGAGGCACAATTTTGCCCTGGTGGGATATGGGATGGCCTTGCACAAGTCATGATCCTGGGAGCATGCTGGCAGGGGATGAAAGCAGTCTGGGAAAGGGACCTGGTAACACAACAACCCCAGTGAAGCTGCAAGAGGGAGAGTCTGAATCATAATGAACACCCCACATTAAAGCAGGGTGGGGGAACCCCAGGGAATGAGGACTGTAAGCAAACTGGCAAACACAGGCAGGATCACCAGGGTGGTTCCTGCCTCATCAGAAAGTGGAGACCTCCAGGACGGATCAAACAACATGGTCCCAGCTCCCCAGTTGACAGTGCCCCTTCTTCCAGCCATCATCCAAGCTTTCCTTAAAGGCAGGGTTACATGGCACCGAGGGGTACATGAACCAAGAATCATCATCACCTCTGGGATTGCAGGGCTCAGGCACTTTGATGGATGGGTTGGACAACCAGTCTTACCACAGGCCGCAGGAAGCTCTCCTGACCCAGAAGAATGGCAGTGGCCAAGTGATGTCCCAAATTCTCATGGCCTGCCTTACCTTGAGAGGGTTTCATGGCATAGTATGGCCTTACACTGGTGAGGCCATGAGGGTAGATGTTGTACGGTCGGCTTGCCAGGTTCCTGAACACGATCTGAAATAAGGACAGCCAGCGGGAACGTTTAATGCCTTCTGAACATTTTGAACCCTCGAGGCTGCCCTTAGTGTCCTTACAGAGAGGGACACACTGGGCAGCAGTGCTCTGGGATTGGCTGCCTGCCAGTGTCCAGTGGAGAGGAACCCAGATGTGTCTGGGACCACAAAGTAGGAGTCAGAATAGAGGAAATGACTATTTATTTCTCTACTAGTCTACACTGTCCATCTTTCTGGGACATGCCCATTTTAGGGAGGGCATGAAAATATCAGATTTATTAAAGGGAAAGTTGCTGTCTTTAGTCTCACTTTGCATATGAGACAGAAGAGGTCTGTTAATCCAGGAGGCCTCAGAGGACCAAGACGCTAAGTATGCATGGCAGTCAACAGCTTTAAAGTGCTCCCCACTTCACTGCATGAAGCCCTTCATTTCTTTCTCTAAATAGCTGTCAGGCCTTTGCCACAAGTGTTACCTTCAGGTCCATGCCCACAACTGCACAGGAAACCCCAGGCAGGGAGCAGAAATGTGAAGCTCCTGGAAACCATCCCATTCCTTCTAGCAGTAAACAAGTCAAGTAGTCAGTAGAGGCACTTGGGGAGACACAAGTGACAGTCCCCAATACTGTATGGTAAGAGCACACATATGGAGAAGAGTGGAGGATGAGAGGACACTCCTGCCTCAGAGGAAGGTGCTGGATGCCATGTGTCATGGATTAATTCACACGATTCCTAAGACGCCTGCAATGAAGTCAAATTAAGGGGACTGTGCCATATCCTGTGCATCTCTGCTGATCTCACTGAGAGTATTTAGCTTTAGCTTTCAGTAACATCTGCCTTTCTGGTGAACTTTGGACATTACCAAACATGATAGAGCACCTCAAGGACTTATGTCAGACCTTAGCCACGAACCAAGAGCTATTAGGAGGAACAACATCAAGCTTTGAAGTTTCCCCTTTCAGTCTCTCTTTGTGGAAAGCAATCTCTCTCTCTTACCTTAAACTGATCTCCAACCTCCCCCTTAATGACAGGCCCCAGAATTCCCTTGTCCAGTTGATCTGACACCTTGCGCTTCTTGAAGGTTACATCCTCGTACTCCACGAACATCACTTTCTTATACTTTGAACCGATCCGCTGAGGGCCAGCCTCCAGGAACAGGTTTGTGATGTTTCTGCAGGCAAGGCAGAGAAAGAACAATTGGGACACTGTCAGAACCAGAGCAAGACCTTCCATCATCCAAGGACCTACACAGCTGTCTGGGGACTACCAGTGCACAGTGGCAACACCCACCCCTGCAATCACAATATGCATCCTGGGGAATAATGTTTCAAGTGTTCAGTGCTTCTTTAATGGAGAAAGCTTCAACTAGGTTGCACAGTAGCAGTCTTGGGCTGATACTGCCCCATCTTGGAGGGAAGTGGTGACTGTGAGAGCTGAGAGCATGGCAGGTTGTCCTGTGTCAGGGAATACCCCCGGTGTGCGGGCATAAGGCAGCTGCCTTTTCTTGACCATCCCAACTCCTTCCCAGGAGCAAGGCCAGCCCTAAGCTGTTGTCCTGGTTTTGGCTGGGATAGAGTTAATTTTCTTTCTAGTAGCTGGTATAGTGTTACGTTTTGGATTTAGTCTGAGAATAACACACTGATGTTTTCAGTTCTTGCTAAGTAGTGTTTATACTAAGTCAAGGATTTTTCAGCTTCTCATGCCCAGCCAGCAAGAATGCTGGAGGGGCACAAAAAGTTGGGAGGTGACACAGCCAGGACAGCTGACCCAAACTGGCGCCAAAGGGCTGTTCCATACCTTGTGACATCATGCGTAGTATATAAATTGGGGGGAGTTGGCCTGGGGGTGGATCACTGCTCAGGGACTAACTGAGCATTGGTCGGCGAGTGGTGAGCAATTGCATTGTGCATCACTTGTTTTGTGTACTCCAATTCTTTTATTATTATTATTGTAATTTTATTATTATTATCATTATTATTTTCTTCCCTTCTGTTCTGTTAAACGGTTCTTATCTCAACCCATGAGTTTTAGGGTTTTTTTTTCCCCGATTCTCTCACCCATGCCACTGGGTGGGGGTGAAGTGAGCGAGCGGCTGCGTGGTGCTTAGTTGCTGGCTGGGGTTAAACGATGACACCTCCTCTGGGTTCTCCTGCAAGGGGCTGCAGATGGGGATTTCTGCCCCACATGCCTTTCTCCAGCAGCCACTGGCTGGGATACCCATCTAGGGCAGAACCTGGTGACCCCAATACCAAGCCAGCCCCAGCCCACACAACCTGGGTCAGCAGAGTGACGTCAGGACTGGTGATAAACGTGATCACCATGTAGTGCTGACTAAGGTACTTCTGCTGAGATATTGCACTTGCATCATCTCTCCCTCCAAGAAGTGGGGCAGCAGCAGGGGCTAATTGCCTCTGCTGTCTAGAGCAGGTCCTTCTAGACAGGGCAACGACACCCACATTCTGGGGCTGCAGGCACATGTTCTGGCTGTGCACAGCACCCTGGCTGGAGGGTGAGAAGCGTCACCAGGCATTGCTGCCTGCTCAGAAGGGACTGACCCTGGAGACCTGGGTGACAGAGAGACAAATGCCCCAGAGACAAATGCCTCTGTGGGTCATTTGGTAAAATGGAGCAAAGCCAGGTCCTGCTTTCCCATGGCCTCCCCAAGACCACCTTTGTCCTGAATCTATACTGTTATCATTAATAAAGAAGAACAAAACTGTCCAGGTTGGGCAGAAGGAAAATAAATTTCTGGGGGAAAGGGAAAGAGCTGGCAGGGCTGCCTCAAGGAGAAGCTTCATGGGCACACATGCCCGCTCTCACCTGTCCAGAGACCCTGGCTTCATGGGGGCGTAGTCCCAGTCCATTTCCTCAGCCGCGATGTAGTGAGTCCAGGTCACAGGCTTCTCTTTGGCAAAAGAGCGCACTTGGATCACATGGTATGTTTCCTCATCTTCTTCAGGGTAATCCATGTCTTCTGGCTCATCTGACAGCTTTCCCATCTTCATCAAGCGCTCTTCCAGACACTCCTCCACTTTCACAATCGCCTCCATGCCAGCTGGGTTCAGACAAGCCGGGCAGAAAGGGTCACACTGACATGCCAGCACAGGTGTGCACTTCCCCAGGCTCTGCTTGGGACATGTCCTCTCCATTACTGTCCCCATCAAATGGGCCATCACATGGGTCAACCTATGCCATCCTGGTCACAGGCCAGATTGCATGTGGATGTAACACTATAGAGCAGGAGGGGCCTTGGAGCTGCAGCACTGGATAGAACCCTGAGCCCAGGCCATCCCCTGAACTTCTTTTCCCCCTAGCTCTTGCAGAATAAGGTTACCTTGATGATGGGACAGAATCTGGCAGAACATCCGAAATGAGCCAGCTGTTCCTGGCATGGTCTGAGCCGTGAGGTATGTGGCGGGGGAGATTTCTAGGCTGCTGAGACGGTGGCTTCTCACCAGGAATGTGTGGGCTTCAAAGAAGATGGAGTGGACTTCTGGCCCAGTGCCCAACCCAATCACGTGCCAGTGGACATGCTTCTTGAGGCACAGTGTGAGACCTTCCAGGAGAGAAGGAAAGCACCCAGGAGTCAGCACTGTGTCCATCCCTTGTCCCCCCTCTTGATGTCATGGACTTAGAGACTGACATGTGCTGAGTCCCCTGCCCCACAAAGTCACCACCTTGAGCTCCAGCTTCAGGCTGGAGAAGTCACATGTGAATGTGGACTGTCTGAGCAATACAGAGGCACAGGCCACATCATCTCCCTGAGATAAGACTAGATTTACAGAGTGGGGGACTTTGGCAAAGGCTTTGGAAGGTGTGCTGATGGGAGCTCACAGGGGTTTGCAGTGGCAAAAGAGGTAGATGTCCTCCTTGACCCTATAAATAGGGGAATCAGGAACTGGAAAGGGGAATCCTTTGTTTGATCCCAACACTGGCAAGCCTGATACACTGCATCTGGGGCGGGGCTCCAGCATGTCCTCAGCAGTAGTTGAAATACCCCAAAAAGGGCAGAGAGCGGTCACCAGCATTATCTGAAGGCTGGAGAAAGTTCCTTCCTCTGAGAGACATAAAGAGCTCAGTTGTGCTTAGGAAGTGGGAGAGGACTTGACTGCACTGTGAAAATATTTTCCTGGGGACAAATTAAGCGTGTGCTGAAGAGCTCTGTAATCTAGCAGTGAAGTGAATAACAAGAACAAGTTCCTGGAAGCTGAAGCCAAACAAAGTCAAATACAGAGTCAAGCACTTGTTTTTGGCACTGAGTGCGATAGGTGACTGGTACAGATCCCAAGAGCCCGGGAGGAGACAGGGTGGAGGCTCTGTCCTGAGGCCCTCAGCTCTTCATTGCCACCTCTCCATCAGACATCGCTCAGGCCAGGTCCTGCAGCCAGACAGGGGGTTGCTGGGTGGAGGTGGATATCTTCTCAATGGGAAAGCCACTATGCAGCCACAGCAGCTGACCATGAGGTCTGCTCGGGTCTTAAGCTCCATGGATCTACCAGGACAGGGAATTCAGGGGTTTTGCTTTTGCCTTTTACTGGAGAATGGCTAGACCCGGGTGGGAGGTTTCAGGGTGTGGTTCATCAAGGTTGCTGATGGTAACGACTCTCCTGACAGTGCTTCCCAGTTTGCCTTGGAGAGTCTTCACTCTCAGGCAGCCCTGGACCTTCTCCCAGAAGAACATCAGAAAATGCCAACTTTTGTCTTCACTAAGACCACAAATGGCCTTTTCTTTTGCTTTTCTGGAGAAAAGGAGGCTGAGGGGAGACCTTATCACTCCTTACAACTACCTCAAAGGAGGTTGTAGCGAGGTGGGTGTTGGTCTCTTTTCCCAAGTAGCAAGTGATAGGATAAGAGGAAATGGCCTCAAGTTGCTCCAGGGGAGGTTTAGATTGGATATTAGGAAAAATTTCTTCACTGAAAGTGTTATCAAGCACTGGCACAGGCTGCCCAGGGAAGTGGTTGAGTCACCATCCCTGAAGGTATTTAAAAGATCTGTAGATGTGGTGCTTAGGGACATGGTTTAGTGGTGGACTTGGCAGTGTTAGGCTTATGGTTGGACTCGATGATCTTAAAGGTCTTTTCCAACCTAAATGATTCTCTGATTCTATTCCCCAAATCCTACAGAGATGTGTTGTCAGAGCCAGGCTAGTGAGAGCTGAATTTTCCCCTCAACGCTATCTCCAGCCTCGTTCACAGGGCTACAAGAGATGAAACTCTTTGCTACCAGCACTATTCCTGGAGACCGAGGAGGAGGTCAGCTGCACTTGGCAACACAAACAGCCGGAAACAGGTTGTGCCCCACTGTAAATGGGCAAGGCAGATCAAGGAGTTGAGATGTGATAGTCCCTCTCGGGTGAACACAGCCCAACAGATCCATCACCTGCAAACCCCTCTTGATGTCCCTTCTCACATCCTTTCACAAGGTGTTTTACAGACCTGGCTATACCCCTGTTCCTAGCACCTCCCATGCCCTCCATCCCTGTCCTGTACTCACCAGGCAGTGAGCCATTGATGTAGCCATTGATGGTGTGCAGCTCTGTCCTGTTGTGAGCCAGGGGCTGAGGAGCTGCCGGGGAGCTGGATTCAGAGTACCAGCTTTTCCCTGTGGAGAGAGAAGGATCCAGTCAGCTTTCACTTGAGAGCATTTCCAAGAAAAAGGAAACCTTCCCACTGGGGTGAAACAGTATGAAAGCCAAGATCCAGCAGGTCAGATGTGTGGTGCCTGTTGGAAATCCACAGCAGACCTGGCCACGGCTCTGCATGAATGTGGTGGTGACCATTGCACATGACAGGGCATAACTCCCCTGCAGCTTTAGCCTGTGTGATGGGAACAAGGCCAGGGCATGGGATGGGCGAGCTGGGGGGGCTGCAACCTCCCTGCACCTGGGGAACTGAAGAAGGAGTGGCAGTACTGCACCAGGAGCACATCGGTTGGGGAGGCTGTAGAAGGCTCAAACCCTCGGGAGGCAGCGTGGGAGCTGAGCAGCTGTGCTCACACCATGCCCAAAGCATGCGCCCCAGAGCAGGCTGAATTCAGGGTCTGACACCAGTCAGCAGGGTAGTTACCTTCATCAAACACTGCGAAGAGCATCACAAACTCTTGCTGCATGTCCTCATTCCCATCTGTCGCCAGGGTCCCTGCAAGATGCCATAGGATGGATCACTTTATAGGTCAGCAAGCACCATGCCCGTCTCCCCAGGGAATTCCCTTTGTGCCCTCCAAGAACTGGTGAATCAAGGACAGGCTGTGGATTGCTTTTGTCACTTCTCATGACTGGCACTGCCTTGTTTCCAGCCTTGCAGTCCCCAAAAACCCATGGCTGAGAGGCAGCTGCCCCCAGAAGGCATCAAAAGGTCAATTTGTGCTGCCTTCCACTTGAAGGCTCTCAGGATCCACTTAGTCACCTGGAAGAGCCCATTTTATCTAGCCCCCTCATCAGCACCATTGTCTGCATGCACTCATCGCTCATAGTCTATACTTTGCTTAGTGGAGAAACAGCTCCTGGTGACACACTGGAGCCTGTAGACGGTGCCCTGGGAGGAGGTAACTCATGCCCATTCATGGCCATGACTACAGAGGGGTCTAGACAACTACCTCCAGGAGATGGCTCAACCAGGGGTGACCAATCCCACCCCAGGTACACTTTTTGGTGCCTTGCACCCAGCAAGTATTAACAGCCAGGATTTCATCAGCTCCATGTTTACTGAAGGAAGAGGATTAGGCACAGGTTCTGTGGGCCAGGCAGTGCCCCAGGTGTCCTGTCTCTCTCCAGCCTCATCCTTAACCTTGCCGATACAAACTTCCCTCTAGTTTTTCCGACAAAACCCTGTTTGACAAAGCACCCTGGCTGACACTAAACGATCACAGCTTGGTGAAGCTCAGAAGGAAAGACAAACATTTATGCCTCCATAGCAATTCATCTTAGGTAAGGTTCAGATATAGGAGATTTCATCTGTGGTCTGAAATCTTGCAAAGGAAAGAAGCAACTGATTTCTCTCCAGCAGGGAAATCCAAAGTTTGTTTGGCTTCTGCACTGGGAATAGACTCTTTGAGGAAAGGGCCAAACCCTAGAAGTGCTGTTGTTGACCACAGCTTACTCACTCTACTGCTATGTTCAGCCTCTGGAAGGCATCTTTGAATTTTCTGCTTTTCAGTTCATGATTGCATGTGACCTGTCCCCATCCTGTGCTGTCCTTACCAGGTCGGCACACGAGCAGAGCTCCGATCAAACCGGAGTTGATGTCCTTCACGCTGTCAGTGTTGGAGGCGTAGGAGTGGGTCAGGCATGGTGAGTCACCATCCGTCGGGCCCTTGTTTTCCTGGATTTCCCAGATGTATGTGTGTGTCTTCCCCGGATCCACCCTGTCACCCTCCTTCTCTGGCTGGCTGGTCTCATCCTCATACCCTGCACCTAAAGCCAAAGGAACAGCCAAATGTCACTGAAGATTCATCCCCAACACACCATGGCTACAGAAATGCCTCTTCCCTCAACCCAGAGCACAGCCTCCCTCCACCCCAGTGCCCAGGACCAGCCCAACTCCCACTGGTGATGGCTGGTCTCAGGGCAGTGAGCAGAGCTGTGCCAGAGACTGCTTGTTGGGCTGTGCACCCACCACCTGCCTTGACGCTGGAGGGCACAGCCTTCCTGGCCCTAAGCAGCCAACCTCAGGTTTAACCTATGTATTACCTCTACAACTGATATGGGTTTGCTCTGGGCTGTTTGCTCATCTCAGCTCATGTCTGGGCTGGGCTTGGTCTTGTTGCTGCCCCAGGCTAAGCCATCTCTGTGACTGTCTGTGCTCACAGAGGGACCTGAATAGCAGGGTCAGTGAGGGATGCACTGACAGGCAGGCAGGTAGCAGAGCAGGAGATGCTGTGCAAGGGCTTGCAGCACCTTGCTATTGCCTGACTCACCCTCTGATGCCTTCCAGTAGGACACCCCAATGGCATGGAGGTTGTACGGGCGGGAGGCCAGGTTCTTAAACATGATGACCACCGTGTCATAGACTTCTGCTCGGATGGTGGGGCCCAGGAGACCTGAAGGGGAGAAGACAACAAGGTCAGGCAGCTGGGGTCAGGCAGCTCACACCCAGCCATGGCCCCCAAAGGGTCTGGGCTTTCCACCTGCACAATTAGCGGTTGTCCCTCACGCACCATGGCAACATCAACTGCTCTGGCAGCAGCAAGGCTCTCTGCATCCTCAGCAGCTCCACTGTACTGGGACTCTACCCAGGTACTTTCCCATTCCTGGCCAACTGGCTGCCAGCACCCAACCCAGCATGAGTTTGGCCACTGTCAAGGAGAGCTAGGGCTCACCGCGCTGCAGGTCCTTCTTACCCATCCATGCTGGCTTGGGCTTGGGCTGCGTGAACGAGGCATCAGGGTATTCCACAAACACAGCCTTCCTGTACCGGGGAGGAACACCAAGTATGGGGGGCTGTGGGCCTGGGTGCCCTGACACACTGCAGGAGGAAGGAAAAGCCAAGGCTGATTGTGCAGCCCCATCCACAGATGGGCAGCAGCCATCCTCTTCCTCCCCTCCCCACCAACTTGCCTGTGCCATGCTGGCCCGAGGGATTGTTCACCCTGTTGTGTCCTTTGCGTTTCCCGACAACCCCCAGGTGTGTTTGGAAAAGTTTTGCTCAGCTCACAGATGACAATATGGCAGTGATTAATGTCATGGTGTTAGTCACGATGGAAGAAGACAGAGGGGCAGGAGGCA
The DNA here is from genome assembly GCA_013401275.1 of Pandion haliaetus. Lineage (NCBI taxonomy): Eukaryota > Metazoa > Chordata > Aves > Accipitriformes > Pandionidae > Pandion > Pandion haliaetus. The sequence goes on along the minus strand of VYZV01003254.1, from coordinate 73,838 downwards.
CAGTGCTGTACTCAGCTGCAGCTGGGAGTGGCCACAGTTGCAGGCATCGCTGCCAGCCTCCTGCCTTGCCCGGCTTCATGCTTCCCCACCAGCAGAGACCTGGGGCACTGGGAGTGCTGCGACAAGCAGTGCCGTGGTGGCCTCTGCCCCACAGCCACCCCCAACCCCATCCCCAGTATCTTCAGGTGTGGCAGACACATCACATCATGTATAACCTCAAGCATCCTCCCCAGCTCCCCTTGTGAAAGACCCTGTGTCAGGCTGCATGGCAGGTTGTGGCAGTTTGCTCTGCAGTCTGAGCAACGTCCCCACATTAATTTCTTTTCTGACCAAACTGGGATTTACAGCCAGCCCCTAGAAATCTACTCCCTGCAGCAGTGGGATAAAGGAGCCTTGAATGTATTTCACCCCACTTATCTCTGCTGGCCACTTTCTATCTGTAAGCAGCTTAAAAAATTCATTTTCCAAAAGGAATTCAGCACGTTTATCAGGACAACAAAGCCATTAATTTCTCCAGGGATTTTAGAGGTTGCCTTATCAGCCCCAGGACTGAGACCATTTCCAGTAATCAGACAGACTGCTTCCAGCCTTGTTTTGTTTGGAGCAAAAGCCAGGTGGTATTTTCTTCCCTCTGAAGAAGCATTGCCCTCCCCTTCTGACTAAGCCTTCATTCAAGCAGCAGTTCCCTTTGCAACTCTTCCTCAAAAGGAAGAGGAAGGAGTCAGAGTGACTCAAATTTAGGAAAGGGCGATGCACACTCGCCCCCATGCTGCCAGCTGGAAGTCACCTGCAGCCAGAGGATGCTGTGGGGACAGCAGGGTTCAACCTCCCTGGGGGCAGAGCAGGATGGGCACCCATGAAAACCCCACACATGCCCAGCTCCCGCCTTTCCCACTATGGCTATAACCCTGTGTTTGGGCTGGCAGGAAGCCCCCAGCAGACACAGCCCCAGTGAGCAGGGCCACTGCATTCAGCTGACTTTGCCCACAAGCTGTTACCATTCCTGCTCGATGGCAGTAGGGTCTGGACCAAGCTTTGCTCTCCAGGGTGACCCCACGCTGGGAGGTGGCAGTGCTGTGGGGGTCACCGGCCCTGGGCTGTCCACTGTCGGGAAGCTGTGCCTTAATCTCTGACTCACAGAAAGCCCAGCTTTGAAAATATGAGGTACACAAGGCAGAAATCCTCTGAAGCCAGGGGGATTTTGCTGGCATGCAGGGGCATGGCCAGGAGGAGACTTGGTGACACCAGGGCTCAGCACTGGGTCCCAGCTGGCATGGCAGAGCCTGACGGCCTTTGCAGGGGCCAAGGAGGCAGAGTTCAGTGCAGGGATGTCTGATCCAAGTGCTTCTGGCCGGTCCTCTGCACTTGGGGTCCCCATGGACTTCCAACCCCAAGGGCAGCTGAAGCCAGGGCAGGGAGATAAGTTCCTGGCGCCTTCAATCACCATTGTTAGCTGCACTATCTGTTCATCTCTCAAAGCCGGGAGACTGCCAAGGTAAACACCCCACGCTGCTGAAGCACTCAAACATGGGCTGCTGCTATGTGGCTGCCAGCTCCGATCCCTGGGGCCATCACAGGACGTGCTGGTCCTGACTCCAACTCTGCTGGTAGGGTTGTGTTTGGAAGGAAGAGAAACTGAAATCATGGGGAAGGCATAAGCAGCTCTGGCCTGGTGTGCCATAGCCCATTCATTTGTCAGAGCCTTCCACAAAGGTGTCAGAGAAACCACTGGATACATACAGGGGTTTTGGAGGTCCTGCCTGGAGGTGCACCCTTGGGGGTTGCCATGAGATACTGGTACCACGAGGGAGAATGGGTGGAGCAGAAGACACCCTATACACAGCTCAGAGGCATCCTAGCTCCAGCTGCAGTTCTGCTCCTGCCACGCTCTCCTGGCTTCCTCCTGCATGCCCCTTCTCCCCAGCCTGGCTGTTTTCCTGTGCACCTCCCAGCACAGGGGGAACCGGGCTGAGGCTGCAGGGCCAGGGAAAAGGCACTGTCATCCAGCTGGGAACAGCCACGCCAAGCAAGCCCTGGTTCCTGCCATGGCTCTGCCGGCAGCTGCGCTGGCCAGGCACGCCCTGCCTCTCCAGGGCACGCCACCAAGTCCCTCTGAGAAAGCCAGAGTTATCTTTCTCCATTTTAGAGAAGGACAAGTGATCTCAGACTGCCTGCTGATGCCCCACTCATCCTGGGGCAGGTCCCCGAGTCACTCCTGGGTCAGAAATGGTGTGCAAGCATGTCATTAAAGCCAGTGCCAAAATGGAAAGCCACAGGGCTGAATTAACAGCATGAGTGACCTCACCTCCGCTGAAGCCTAATGGATCTGAGTGCAACGTTAGTAAAAGCAGGGCAGGGGGGGCATTACTAAAAGAGGGGAGTGCTGGATGTAATTTTCCTACTGAAGTAACCAAATGGGGGAAAAACAACGTAACTGATACAGTGATTATGACAGCCAGTCAGGCTGACTGGGGATCATAACCGGAGTCTGACCACAGTGTGGGTCTGAGATGGGGCCATGGGCTGAGATCGCCCCAGCACAGTCTGGGGAAGAGGATGCGGCAGCAGGGCAGAGGGAAGGCGTACAGCTTGATCCACAGGGGATGTAGCTGTCCAGCTCTGCTCCCCATGCTGAGCTCAGAACAGCCCATTCACAGCCATGTGCATCCAAGCCAGCTGTGTCTCCAGATAACACCATCCTGATGCCTGAGCAATACAACTGCCACTTTTCCTTCCTACTCCAAAGTATTTGCGCAAACCCACCATGCCTTCCTCCCTCTTGTTACTGTGTACAAACACCATTCTTTGCCCAGACACTAAAAATTATTTTCATTCCCTAAAGGAAAAATGTCAGCCCCAGCAATGTAAAGTACACAAAGATATAAATAACTAAATCTAGGTTTTTACCAGGGGCAGGCACAGTGGAGAGCTTTTGCTGCTCAGAGTTATATCAGGGGGCCACAGCCAACCTCCCTCTACAGCCCCCAGGCAGGGAGGCACAGGACCCCATCTCCCCTCGCATCTCCTCAAAGCCCCCAGGATACAGGATACAGAGCAGAAGAGAAAACACAAGCTGGAGAACCAGTTCTTGGCTCTGGGTCAGGCTTTAAAGGGTCACAGGCAAATGGCATTAAGATAAAGCAGTGCAGAGCAGTAGTGCAGAGCAGGTCTGTATCTCTCTCTGCAGATTTACTCCACCTGCACATTATCAGGGGCTGCATTTAGTGACTCCTCATTGCACAGAAATACCCATTCCCAGCTGTACCAGCAGCTCAGTGTACTCACCATGCCAGGTTGCCCCCATGCACCTGCCTGCCTGGACCCAAGCTCACAGTGCTGTGCGTGCCAGGGTAGCAGAACACCCATAACAGGCTGCTGGAATTGCAATAGAAAGAACTTTACCCAGCAGGCGCTTGCAGCACGGAGAGCAGGTCACTGTGTGTGTAGTCCCAGGTGGTTTCCACTGCACCGATGTAGTATCTTCTGACTTTGCTGATGCCCTCCTCAACCAGGCAGAGGAGCAGGAGATTGTGCAGGGCTCCCACCAGCATCATGCCTGCTGGCTGGGAACCACTCTGGCTTCAGAAGGAAAAGTGAAAAGGAAGGAATGAAAAAGGGAAGAGGAGCGAAAAGCCTTTATCTTTTCATCCAGCTGTTGTAATCCGCAGGAGACGATGATTTCAAGCCAGCACCCAGAAGCTCAGTCAGAGCTCTGGAGAGTTTCCCAAAGACATCAGGAGAGGAATTGCTCGAGGGGGTTAATGCAAAGAGGAGTGTGTGAGCGATGGACTCTCCCTTTCTTCCTCTGGGGTGGCAGTGACAGGAAGAGAGTTAAAAACAAAAGGAAAGGGAGGGCAAGGGCAGCAGTAAGCTCTGCTGAAGGACCCGGCTGGCTTGGTGTCCTGGCCCCTGTCTGGGAATGAGGTGAGGAAAGGGAGGGTTGCAGAGGAAGGGGAATTTAGGTGTGGTCTCTGCCTGGTCCCACCTTCCCTCTCACCACAGAGGGGAAGGAGGAGAGCAGGTTGCAGGCCAGTGCCCTGCTGCTGCTTCTGCTACAGGAGCCTTTATTTCCCCTGCAGGCCAGTCTGGGCTTGTGCGTGGGGCTGGAGTCCCCCCAGGGAGCCGGCAGCTGCCTTCTGCACCTGCTAGCCCACATAGCTTGAGGAAATGGCAATTTAGGGGAAAATTTGCTTTCAGGATGCAGATGGCTTATTTCTATGAAGCAGGAGAGCCTGCCCTGTGCCCCCTGGTGCTTGGAGCCTGCAGGGCATTTTGTATCTGCAGGGGCAGGGCTGGAGGTGAGGAAATAGCCAGGGATGCACATACGTATGTACATGTGTAGTGTATCCCTGTGCCCTGGGTGCCTGCACCCCAAGCAGTGATGATTTAGCCACACAATCTCACTTCGAGCCACATGGGGGGGAAGAGGGTTGGGGTGATCCCTGGGAGTTCCCCTCCCGCCATCTGCTCCTCATGCTTCTCCTCTTGTCCCAGGGTCCTGCAGAACAGCTCAGAGAAGATGCACTGAAATGTTTTTGCAAATTTCTTCCATTTTAAACTCAGAATTTTTCAATGTTTCTTTTTAAAAGCCCAGGAAATCCCCACCACCACTTCCAAATGCACACACATGTGCTCATGCGCACACACTAGCACGTGGTTCTCCCTTGGTTCACGAAGGCAGGAAGATGAGGAGGAACACCCTGCATGGTTCCAGTGTCTGCTGGGCAAGCGAGGTGGGGAAATGTCCCATAAATCATGCTGTACGGCAGCTGGAGTGCAACAGGGGCAGTGACCCATTCAGTGACAGTCCCAGTGTGTGCAGAAGCATCCATGTGACAGGTCTTGGTGCCTGGCCAACAGAGGGAGGCAGTGGAGATGGTGGAGGGATGGGTGTTTGGGGGTCCCAGATGCGAATCCTTAGTGCAGCGCAGGTGGGACTGGTAGGGGATGGGACGGGAGATAGGAGCTGAGCCCCCCAGGTAGGGGTAATCCCAGCAGATGCAGGAACACATTCCCCGCTGTCCCGCTGTCCCATGTAGCCCAGCACAGTCTGGGAATAATCTTGAGGATCCCAGCCCCATTGGCTCACTGTGCAGGAGCACCCCATGTCTGCGGGGTCAGTGACAGCTCTCTGTCCCCCTCCACCAAAGAGGGGCCAGTTCTTGCCACCTTGGTGGGGACACCCCCTCTCTTCCCACCCCTCTCCCTACAGCAGCCCTGGGCCCAAGGGGGAAAACCATCCCGGGCAGCTGTGTCTGGCTGGGGCTCCCATGGTAGCAGCAAGGAGCACCTGGGGGGATTCCCCCCCCTCGGCTGGTGTAAAACCCCAACCTTCTGAGGGGCTGCCCACTCCTTCCTGTGCTCACCTAGGGGCTGGCTGACGCAGCAGGAGCCAGGACAGAAAGCACTCCCCCCACACCACCCAGCCTGTTCCAGGAGAAGCAAAAAGCCAGTGAGAACCACATTTCCTCCAGCTCATGCGCCAGCGACTGGCTCTGCGCCCAGCCTGGGGCTCCTTTTCTTTGCGAGGAAGATGAGCAACAACCCACCCCATGTTTTCCAGCATGCATTTTGGGGCAAAACAAGTGGTGTGCCACATTTGAGGATGCCCCGGGTGCTTTGCACCACCTGCCCTGGCGCAGTGAATCAGAAGGATATTGTACAGTGCTGGAGGGGAAAGGGTTGTCTGGAGCTCTGGGAGAGACATGGGAGATCCAGGCTGTTCTTCTGGCACTGGTGTCCCCTGCAGTATGGACATGACTTTATTCCAGTCACCCTGTCTGGGAATCTCTCAGTGCTGTGAGACTGTGCTCACCCAGAATGGCTGGAAAAGGTGTTTCTTCCAGAAACAAGCAGATGGGGAAAATGTTGCCAAGCAGACAACACGACCATGAAGAGGGCAGTCAGGGGGTGGCAGCACAGTATAGGCATGTGGGAGGAGTGGGATTGCCTGTCAGGAGTGGTGCTCCAGCTCTGTGTGCTGGAGATCTGCATGGAGCGGCATGGGGGCTTCTTGCCTCTAACCCTGGCAGGGATGCTCCAGGCACTGTGGGATGACAACATCCAGGGATCATGGAGCGGAGTCAGGCAAAGGTTCCTTTGGGGGCTGCAGTGGCAGGAGCCTGGACACAGTCACAAATTAATGGTTGTGACACTAGCAGGTGCTGAATTGCTGGGTTTAAACATTTTCAGCTACTGGAAGGCAGCTCCAGGTTCTTGACCCAGAGACATAAGAGTAAACTGGAGAGATGGGGTCTAACCTGAGGGAGTGGAAAGAAAATTATATTATCAAGGTACTCAAGGCTGTGGGAAGGGGAATCCAGGTCTGAAACTGGAGGACACTTGGAAGTAACTTGGGGAGGCGGCCCAGATCCTGGCACTTGCTGCACGCAGTGGGTAGCTTTGTGCAAGCATGTCACAGCCAGTGCAGAGTGAAGTATGCCAAGGACAGCTGGGTATCCCCAGGGAGCCTGGCTCCTCCCCTGGCACAGCCTGCTAAGCGGGACCCCACATGCCCCAGCAAGAGCACACATGGCCCCAGCAAGTGGGGTGGCATTAGCAGCCCTGGCTCTTCTGAGGGCTCTGCAAACCCATGTGGGTGCCACTGCAAAGCCTCAGCATTGCCCATGCACAGCTGGGCCAGGATGGGCCATGCAGTAGCAGACAGCTGCACCTTTGAGAGAGCTGCAGAGATGCATTGGCATTCCAGTCCTGCCTGGAGCAAGGCACAGTGTAAGCACATCTGCCCATCCCCAAACCTCCCCGTGAGACAGCGCCAGGGCACTGTCCTCCTGTGCAAATGTGATGGGGAAGCCAGGACAGGCTCCTGCCACTGAAAGTCCCAGAGAAACCTGCTTGGCCTGAGCCAAGGATCCACATGCATGAAGAAAGTGCTGGTTGTTTCCCCAAATTGTGCAGTTCTCAGCTCAATACAGGGCTGAGGCAGATAAAAAGTACTCAGAACAAAAAGTGAGCCATGTCTAATCTCTCCTGGGACTTTTTTGTGTGTATTTGTGTGTATGTGAGAGAACAAGTGACTCATGGCAGCTTCTCAGGAATGCAGAGTATGTCAGAAGCAGCAGCCATCCACGGGGCACTCGCCCTTCCCAGCACTCACATGGGCAGAGGGCACCAAGACACCGGCTGTGCTGCGTGGCACCAGCGATCCAGTGGAAGGACCAGGCATGGCCCATTGTACCAGTGCTTCCAAGCTGGAGCATTTCCTGCTGCTGCCCACATCCCACCTGGACCCTGCCTGCCCTGGGGAGGGCTTGATTTTGGTGTGCACCTGCTCCAGAAAGAGGAACACCAGCCCGAGTGTTCGCAGGACACATCCCTGCTCTTCCATAGATGTGTCCTGGGCAAGTCCCTGCTGCATGGGCTTGCCATGCTTCTTCCCCATGCCGCCAGGTGCATGCTGCTGGCTGGCTCCTGCACAGCCTACCACCTATGCCCACCTGGATGTGTGCCACACTCATTTCACCAAACGCCGCAGGAAATCCTTGTCACCTTTCCTGCACAGCTGGAGTGAAGGATGCTGTGGAGGTTTCCAGCCTCCTCTCCAGAGCCAGTGCTGGGGTTTAGTCACAGGGGATGTGTTTATCCCATGTAACCAGCCCCACCATGCACTGCAAGGGCAGAGGTGCTTTAGGGGAGCTGCTTTTTTCAGAACCCACTGTCTCAGTTAGGAAGAAAAAATATTAAAACAAACCACCAACCCACCAACCAAAAGAGTCATCTCCTGGTGCTTTTGTCTCCATCCAGGCTGCTGCAAAACCAGCCCAGATGGAGAGACAAACCCTGGCCTTAGTGCAGATAAATCACAGCCGGAACAAAGCCCACACTTGTCCTTGGGGGGAAAAAACTCCCTCCTTTGGAACCAAAGCTCTGGGCTGGAGGAGAAAGGTCTGGCAGATCTTGCTCAGCTGCTGCACCCCAGCAATGATGGAGCAAGGAAGGGCTGCAGCCCTGTGTAGTTCGCAGATCAGCTGACCTGCAGACAGCAGGACCCCAAGGGAGCAGCAGCACAGTGGGGCCAATGGCACCAACACCCCTGAGTATCTGGCAAATCCAGTCCTGAGGCTGCCTAGCCCCAGAGCACAAATGCTGACGTGGAGGAGGTCCCAAAAATAAGCCATCTCTCCTCCCCTGGCCTTCTCTGCAGTAAGTGGGTCAGCAGAGCATTTCTCCTTTCTCTCTTGTTCCTCATGTCAGAGGCATCTCTGAATGATTTAGACAGCAGGAGCACAACAGCCATGCTCCTGACACAGGGTGCTCAAGGGTCTGTGCCTGCAGGAGCTGGGGAGGACAAGCATTCAGGGGTCTTAGTGGCCAGAGGATGCTCCCCACCACCACTGGCTTCGCATGGCTATTGCTAAAGGATCTTTGCTCCTCAAGTGTCAGAGCACCCCGGGGAAAACAAAAGCAGCCTCCAGGCACACATGTCCTTTGTAAGTCACCTAATTACCCTGGCTGATTAAATGAAGCTCAGAGCAATTGCTCTCTCCTGTGCTTGCTTTGAGGGTTGCTGCTGCTGAGTCAGCCTGGAGATGGCATTATGTTCCCAAGGGGTGTCCAGTTTTTGGTGTCTGTTGCGCGCTGTGCTTAGCTCATCTCTTGAGACGCCCTGGCTGCTGCAAAAACTCCTGGAATAAGCCCCAAGCCCCCAGGGCTGTTCATATTCAGCAAAGCTTCCCTTGAACCACCCAAGAAGTGGCTCTCCTCCACAGATGCTGTGCTTGGGGCTGTGGGGAAGTGGCATGGTGGTGTCCTGCCTTAATCCTCCCCACTGGTGCTCAGTGCTGCTCAACCCTGGCATCCTCACACTTACAGAGCTCCTGGTGAGCCAGAAAAGGGGCTAAATCTAACAACAGGAATTTAACGGCACTCCATGGGAGTGGCTGTTTGAGAGAAGCACTGTCTCAGAAAACTCCTCTCTTGATCATTGCCAAGAAGAAAGGAGAGCTGGATGCAGGGAGCTGTAGCAAGCTCCCATGCAGCCTGAAGACCCCCAGCCCTGGACTGTGTCTGTCACTGGGGCAGAGCCCTGAGCCTGAGGATGCCACTGCAGCTAGCGCCCATGAGTGTCCATGCACCGCACTCAGCTTGTCCCCACATGCCCAGCCCAGGCCTCGGGGCTGGCAGGGGTGCCTGCTGGCCAGGCAGCAACAGGAGAGGCTGCAGACTCACAAGATAGAGGGATTGTCAGGGAAGATGGACCAGAATCCTGGCCAAAGGTGCAGAAAACAGGCAAGAGTTGAATAAGGAGATTATGGCACATCCAGGAATTGTTATTCACCTTTACAGCTGGGGAAACTGCTGCAGGGAGCAGCAGGACTTGCCCACAGTCACCTGCAAGGCAACAGCAAGTCAGAAAGAGAGCGCCTGTATCACCTGAGCAACGGTTCAGTATCATTTGCTGTGCTCCAGGCTGGCTGCATCCATTCACTGTCCAAAATCAGTGCTTCTTGGCAGGAGAGATGGTCAAGGGGCAGTTGGGGGCTCACTGCTGCTCTCAGCACAGCGCTGTGCCTGGCGCCAGGCCGCTCAGCCTGCCCTCCTGTTCCCTAAACCTGGCTGGCAGAAATCCCAGCTGCTGGCAGGAGAGAGCAGAAAGCCCCTTCCTTTGTGGTGTGGAAGTGGAGGAGGCTGGGGGAGAGCCGGTCTATGCCAAAAAGTCCCCATGGCAGCTGGAGGGGAATGAAGGAGAAAGGCTGTTGCCCCCACCCATAGACACCGAGTGGCATGAAGGGCTGGAGCCCAAGTTTGTTTCATTTCCAGAAAATGAGACAAGAGAGAGAGACAGCGGCAGAGAGAGAAACCCCCACTGAAAATCCCCGTGCTCTTGCTTTGACAGGGCTGACCTGCAAATTTCCTTTCTGCAAGCTGCAGTGTGCCCCCAGCCAGCCGCCAAGCTGGGGCGGTCCCCATGCAGCTGCATGACACCAGCGTGAATGTCCCAGCCGGGCGAAGGGGAATTCAGACGTTGCTTCTCACCGTACTAAAAGCAGTGACACAGTGGCAGCCTCAGCAAAGCGCCATGCGGCTGGGGCCATGAGGCCAGCAGCACTGGGGCCACATCATGCTGAGCCACCGGAGCAGCAGCTTGGGAGCCCCAGGACACTGCAACCCTCCAGGTCCCTGCACACCATGGACATGTCTCCTAACGACGGGGGACCCTGGCATCTGGTGGTGATGGCCAGGTATGGTGCCTCCCTAGGGTGCCCGGAGGGGCACTGTGGGTCCATTTACAGAGCATTTTTGGGGGCTTTGCAAGTGGGGACTCACTGGGGGGACATAGTTTTGCTGACTGTGTTATTGCCTGGTACCGCTCGCCCTGACTGTGCATGGCCACTGGAAGCCTGCATGGGCTGGCAAGCTGTGGCTTAGCCCAGCCACACAGGCTGGGAGGTGGTGGTAGTGCCAGGAGGGAGGGGAAGCTTTGGAGACAGGGAACAGCTTTTTGTGCCTGTGTCTCCTGAGCTGACCAGGGCTGCTTACCAGGAAGGTGCCTTGCAGGGAGTCCCAATAGCTGCGGGGTGCTGAGGTGCTAGTGCTGGGCTCTGCTGCTGCACCCACTGACCCCTGTGCCACCCTCTGTACCAAGCTGGGCCTCAGCCCACTACATAGGAGCCCCCAGCCCTGCAGCCTCTCCAGCCTCCCTGTCAGCCCAGCTCCTTCCCTGCTGCAGGAGGATGCTGAGCACCTGCCATGGGCGATGGTGCACATGAGCTGGGGAAGATAGGGCCATGCTGCAGATGCTGAGGCCAGCAGGTGCCCCTGGGACCAAGAGTGTGTGGGGTCCCCCAGCTGGCACCGGGGAGAAGGCACAAGAGGAACCCTGCTTGGCCCCAAGGCATGGGGGCAGCCATTTGCCCACAGGGAGACAAAACCAGGGACACTTGCTGCACGGGGGTGGGAGCCCACCACCTACCGGACATGCAAGAGACACAAGTGCCACCTGACACCGGTGTTCAGATGGGATTTCCAAGATGAAACACTGCTGCCAGGTGTCCATTTGCCCCCAGCAATCCCTCCCCGTAGGTCGTGCCCTCCCCAGCCACCACATCTTCTTTTCCCAGGGGAAGCTGCTCTGCTTACTGCCAGCCCTGCCTAGAGCCAAGCAGAGACCCAGCAGAGAAATGGTGCTCTTGGCTGCTCAGTAGTTGGTGTAGGATCTGTCTGACAGTCTCGCTAACAGCTACATCTGATTACTGGGTCACCAAAGGGTGACCACACTGCACCCACAGGAGCTGCCCTCTGATCTGCTGGGGACGGGATGACCGGGACTGTCTGGGAGCACGGTGGGGGCAGAGGAGAGCCCTGATCCTGAGCAATGCCATGGGGCTTTGGCTGCCCAGGAGAGCAAATGCAGGAGCTTTCCAGTTGCCAGAAAGTAAATAAACCCTTGTGGAGTGCAGTCTCCTTCTTCAGGTGGTTATGAGAGCAAAAGCCCTTTGGAGCATCCTTGCCTACAGGGTCCCTGGAGCTCCAGGGCTGGGCACTGGGCTGGACACCTGGCTCCTCTCCTCCTGCACCCCCATGGCGCCCATCCCTCCACCTGTGCCTTGCCTGGCTCTTGGCACCTCAGATGGCTGAGTCCCAAGGCCCAAACCTGCTGTGGGTAGCAGCCACCAGCCCCCACAGGACGCCTGTGTGCAAGACATCACGCCTCGGTCCCTGTGGAAGTGGCCTGCCACTTTGGTTTGGGTGTGCACACAGTGCTCCAGCCGGTTCCCCCTTATCAGGGCAGCACAGGAAACACGTGTTATGCTGCTGCAGCTCCTGACACATCCCCGCCTGCTTGTGAGGGGGAAGGAGGTACTCTGCTGTTTGCGGTGGGATGTCCTGGCCATCACGGCAGACTGCTGCTCTCAGTTCCCAAAACATTGTCTGTTCCCCCACCCAGTCTGCACCACCTGTGATCCTGTTCCCACTCATGCACTGGTTTCCATTAACCTCACAGGAGGGTCAAACCCTCTCCTTCTTCACTTACAATCTCTCCAGTAGGATCTCTTCTTTTTGCCTGTTGTGTCTCAGGTTTTCCAGCTTTGCTATTCCCTGGGCAGCCGCATCCCCAGGTGGGAAGTAGGTGGCTTTTGTTCTGCAGAAGTGCAAGTGAGTAATGGCTCAGAAATTGGAGGGATCATTGTTTCAGGGGAGACAATAAAATGTGTTCCTGCCAGGCAGCATGCCTGGGCTGCACAACTGGGCTCAGGGACAGGCAGGGGGTTATCAGGGCAGAGCTGGGTGTGTGTGTGGCACACAGTGCAGCAGACCTTCCACGCCGCTTCCAACATGCCTGAGTCCCTAGCTCCACCATACACCTGCCCTGCTCCTCTGCGTGACTCAACGTGAGAAAAGAAGTCCTGGCCCACATGCCAGGGTACTGAGCAGCCCAGGAAGGTTGTGTCTGTTTTAAGCAAATGGCAAAAGGTGCTGCTTCTGTGGAGTGACAGCTCACAGCTGAGCAAGAGCCTCCCACGTCAGAGGGAGCAAAACACCATGGGCTTCAGGAAGCTTTCAAGACACCCCTGGAGCCCCCTTTGTCCCGCCCCTGGATGCCACAGGCCCTCCCGTGCTGCGCTGATACTCTGTACCTGAGCCAGTCCTCCTGGAAGACCCCACAGCAGAGCCACCCACGGCACCATGGACACGGAACATGAGCAGGTGATGCTATTGCAGTAGCAGAGAGCACAATCTTTTTAGAGGGGCACACCGATGGCCACCAGTGGGCGCACAGTCGAAGTCAACGCGTGCCCACTTGCATGGCCGCAGCCGGCCTACACCCACCCGCGTGCCCGAGCTCGACCCACGCGCGCCACCACTACGTGCCTGGACCCCTCCCTCTGCGTTCCTTCTCCCAGTGACGCGCTGGGGGCGTGGCGGGACGCGGCCATGTGAGGAGGCGGCCGCGCGCCTGCACAACGTAGTCGCGTGGTCACGTGCCCGTGGCGGCAGCGAGGGGAGCCCAGCGGTGCCATGGCGGTGCCGGGCGGAGGTGGGCCAGGCGGAGGTGGGCCGAGCCGGCGGCGGCGTCGTCGTCATTGTCCCAGGCTCCCCCAGCTCGGACCCTCCGGCGGAGAGCAGGACCCGTGCCCTGCGCGGCACCGTTTCCATTGGCAACGCGCGGCGGCTGGTACCGGGGCCTGACACTGCCTGAGGGCCCGAACCGCTGCAGGACGCTCTGGAGGCGGCTCCCGCAACAGGGCTTCTCAGCCCACACCCCGTCCTCAGGGGCATGACGTGGGGAGCACCGAGGGGTGTGAGGAGTCCCGGGGACAGAGTCCGAGTGGGTCTGGGGGGTGGTCTGAGGCCCTCGGGGGAGTGTCTGGGGCCTGGGGTTTCCCAAAGGCCCGAGGGGAGTGCCTAGCCCCACGGGCTGTGTGACTAGGTGGAGATCCTGTGTCTCTGGGGAGGTTGTGGGTGGCTGGCAGGGGTCTGTGGGACAGCAGTTCTGGCACTGAGCCTCTCCAGATGCCTGCAGGTGTGAAGGAGGACTCATTCAGCATGCTGGACCTGGCGGAGTACACCAAGAATCGGCCCTGGTGGCGCAAGGTCTTTGCCCCCAGCTCGGGGTCCAGCGCTGAGAAATACAATGTGGCCACACAGCTGGTGATTGGAGGGGTCACGGGATGGTAAGATGTGCTGGGGTTGCCATTGCTGCTTGTGGCAGGCAGGATGCCTGTGGGCATTAGCCAGGCTTTTGGGAACACACTGACAGGTGCAGGGTAGTCATCTAGCAGTCTTTCAGAGAGGGCGGGTGTCCAGCTTGCTCAGCCAACTGTGCTGTGGCATGCTCTGCTGAACTGTGGGAGGTCTTAAAAGCTGTCTCTACCATGGAGCTGAAGAACTGAGGCTATCTCATAGGGAAGAAAATGGCATCAGGCTTTAATCTTTGAGATGAGATAATTATCTTTTAACTTCTGATATAAAGTGGTAGTTTTGAATTTAGGACAGGCAAATATGAGCCTCCTGGAAAAAGGATACCATCTTCCCTGGAGGTGGATGTGCTTCAGGCATCTGCACAAAAATCTCCTGTGGAGGTGGCTTATTGCGCCTGTGGGCATGGTTCCAGGGGTTTTGTGTTGCTTGTAGCAAGTGCTGGTGGCTTTTGGCTCTATTTGCAACTTCATTCCCATAGCAGTGTTTGAGTTGAAAGCTTGGTGTAATCACACTGCTTTGCTTCTTGCCATGCCTGTCTTCGTCGTCTCTGGCACAGGGGTAACCATTTAAAAGCGTAAGACAGATCTTCATTTTCTGATAAAAATAGGAGCTGGCTACCTCTCTCTTGTATCTTCACTAAGTGTGTGTATTCAGAAATGGGTAGGAGCAGGTTGCTTTGTTGTTTTGCAATGCCGATAAGGAAACTGTTCAAAGTAAAGTCCGTTTTGGGTGATAACAATACACTAGCCCTTTGCTGCATGACTGAGCAATGCAGTGGCGCTTGCTTGAGTTGTGGTGGCTGCAGTGATGTCTTTCATGTCAGAGAGTGTGTAACCCTGTTTGGAGACCACTGTAGCTTTAGACGTCTTCTATCTGCTTGTTTCAGCATTTTTCTATTCTGAGAAATGAAAAGTAAGCAATCATTTGGGCAACAAAGAAGCTTGCTTTGTGATCTGCTCCCTATGCTCTATCATGGAGCAGCAGCAGATGTGCTGCCTAATTTCCCTTCGGAGATGATACCAGTTCAAAAAACCCCAGCTAAAATCACTTGTTGATTTGCGTGAAATCATGTGTTTCTGATTACTCCTTTGGGAGAAGGTTGACATTGAAGAGATAAGAATCAAAACTGCAAAAGGCTGAAAATGTGATAGTGAGAAGTAAAAAGCTATAAAGCATCGCTTTTGGCTGGGTGCAAAACCATTCTCTTTCTGGTTGCATGTGGGTTTCTTCCGCCATTCATCAGGCTGTCTCTGAGTTGTGGGTAATTACTGCCAGGACAGCCTTGCCTGTGGGAAGCATGCTGAGGGGTGTGTGTTTGGTATCTCATTCTCCTGACTCGATCCTGGTTGATTTGTAGGTGTACTGGATTCATCTTCCAGAAAGTTGGAAAGCTGGCAGCAACAGCAGTGGGAGGTGGCTTTTTCCTACTTCAGGTGTGTATGAACAGTGGGCTAGGCTTTCTGAGAACTGTGCTGGCAGGGACAAAGGGCTGTCTAGTGATCATTACCTGTTGCAACATGTGGGGCCAGTTCCCTGTTCTGCCAGGAGCTCTGTGTGGCCATGGATGTCAAGGGCATGTGTTGCCTGGGTATGTAGATGAAGCAGCAAAGCTGGATCAGTGTGTCTAAACTTAAGGATTGCCAAAAGGTGCTATCCATTTAGGGTCTGCTAACAAAGGCCAGGCCAAAGGCATGTGGGAGCTGTTACTGCAGGGGCACCTGGGTGAAGCAGGAGGCAGCCTTCAGCTGTGGCAAACTGTGCTGCTGCTGGAGGAATGTCTGGTCAGAACTGGCTGCTGTACTTAGTCCTGTGCCTGTGCAGGTGGTGTCCCTGGAAGAACAGCCCTGGCTGTCAAGAGGGATTTGTCCATGTCTGTGATACGGTTCTGGTCAACCTGGCTACTTGAGGAGTCAGGCCAGCACAGATGGGGCTCTCTGTAAAGCATTGGGGAAGAGAAGAGAAATGGAGATCTCTCTCTGTCCTCAAGCATTTCTCCTGGTTTCCAAAACCCTGGCACTGAGAGGAGCTGCTTGGATGTGGACATCTAGCTTGTACATCCTGCATGAGGCAGAATGGTTCTGAGGCCTTGCTCAGCAGTCTTATTTGTTTGCTTCTGAGGTGCTCTCATGTGTGACTCATTGCTGGCTCTGCTTGTTCTGATGAAAGCCAAAATCTTGCTCTGAGCAGGGAGAGTTTCACTGCTGAATCATCCTGACCAGATTAAATACTTGAGAGGAACAGGCTATTAATAGCTGTGTCCACCCACAGCAGCAGGAGAGCTGCGGAGTCCCAATGATACATGTGGCAGTTGTGAGGGGGAGGTGATGCCAGCTTTACATTAGATAATAGAGGCTGAAACGGGCTAAGCTGTAATGAGTGCCCTGCTGTTAGGGATTACTGTGAGAGTTGGATGTTGTGGGGTGGTTAATACAGCTGCAGGGGTGGTCCTTTGTCCAATTTTTAAGCTAGTGTGCTCATCCTTTCAGCCTACTGGACCAGTGTGTGGGAGGTGGCTGTGGTCAGGGAAGGTGGGTGGGCAAGGGGGTCTGTTTAACCATGGTCATGTAGGACTTTACTTCAGGAACTCTCTTTCTACCCCTCAAAACTATAGATTGCAAACCACACGGGATACATTAAAGTGGACTGGAAGCTAGTAGAACGGGACGTGAACAAAGCTAAGCAGCAGCTGAAATTTCACAGCAGTGGTAACAAAATGTCTCCTGAAGTGAAAAGCAGAGTGGATGAGGTGAGACAACTCTCCCAGGGCGTGTGCAGGTGCTTAGGTGGAGGGACAGCAGAAAACAGGATTGACTCCTGGGCTCTTACGGATCTTCCATTGTGCAAATACAAGGAGAGAATGCTTCCATGACAGCAAAACTGGAGAGATGGCAAAGGCTGTGGATGTTATCTACCTAGACTTCAGTAAAGCCTGTGACATTGTTTCCCACAGCCTTCTCTTGGCGAAACTGGTTGCATACTCTTTGCTGGGTAAAAAACTGGCTGGATGGCCGGGTTCAAAGAGTGGTGGTGAATGGAGTTAAATCCAGTTGGTGGCCAGACACAAGTGGTGTTCTCCAGGGTTCAGTTCTACTGAGTATCTTTATCAATGGTCTGGACAAGGGGATCAAATGCACCCTCAGTAAGTTTGCAGGCAACACCAAGTTGGGTGGGGGTGTTGATCTGCTTGAGGGTAGAAAGGCTCTACAGAGGGATCTGGACAGGCTGGATCGATGGGCCAAGGCCAATTGTATGAGGTTCAACAAGGCTAAGTGCTGGGTCCTGCACTTGGGTCACAACAGCACCATGCAATGGTACAGGCTTGGGGAAGAGTGGCTGGAAAGCTGCCTGGTGGAAAAGGACCTGGGGGTGTTGGTCAACAGCCAGCTGGTGAATATGAGCTGGCAGTGTGCCCAGGTGGCCAAGAAGGCCAATAGCATCCTGGCTTGTACCAGAAATAGTGTGGCTAGCAGGACTAGGGAAGTGATTGTCCCCCTGTACTCAGCACTGGTGAGGCTGCACCTTGAATGCTGTGTTCGGTTTTCGGCCCCTCACTACAAGACATTGAGGTGCTGGAGCATGTCCAAAGAAGAGCAATGAAGCTGGTGAAGGGTCTAGAGCACAAGTCTTATGAGGAGTGGCTGAGGGAACTGGGGTTGTTTAGTCTGGAGAAAAGAAGGCTCAGGGAGACCTTATCGCTCTCTACAGCTGCCTGAAAGGAGGTTGTAGCAAGGTGGGTGGCTGTCTCTTCTCCCAAGTAGCAAGTGATAGGACAAGAGGAAATGGCCTCAAGTTGTGCCAGGGGAAGTTTAAATTGGATATTAGGAAAAAATTCTTCACCAAAAGAGTTGTCAAGCATTGGACCAGGCTGCCCAGGGAAGTGGTTGAGTCGCCATTCCTGGAGGTATTTAAAAGACCTGTAGATGTGGCGCTTAGGGACATGGTTTAGTGGTGGACTTAGCAGTTAGGTTAACGGTTGGACTTGATCTTAAAGGTCTTTTCCAACCTAAGTGATTCTATGATTCTATCTATGCATATTTGAGACAGTCAGGGTGGCTTCTAGGCATGACACCAGCTCACCGTGCATTGCTGCAAATTCCTTGGGGTTGGGAGATAATGTGCTGGGATTGTGGGGAAAAGCATCTCTTCAGTCTGACAAGAAAAGCGCAGCAGAGTAGCCTAGTTGCCCTGGACTCTGCTGTACCCTGGTCTGGCATGCACAGCCAGCAGCCCCTTCTGTCACACTGACAATGCTGGTTGTGAGAGAGCCCGGGAGCACGTAGGCTCGGACTGCAGCTCTTGGAGGGTCTGGGCTGCACTGGGACTGGATCAGTTCAGGAGCTGTACGTGCAGCAGGGAGATCGGGGAGGAGAGGTCATTAGGCAGGATACTTTCCCAGACCCGAGCAGTGAGAGATGCTCTCTCTGAGCATCACTCACCTTGGAGAACAGCTTGAGGGATGTCTTCTTATGGGGAGGGTGGGTGGATGACCTGCTGTTGTTGAACAGTGTTGGCTCTTCTCTCCCCTGCTTAGGTGATCATATTTCTGAAGAAGAATGTTATCCTGACTGGAGGGTTTGCTGGAGGATTCCTGCTCGGAATGGCATCCTAGAAACTGTGCTCGACTCTCTGTTCATGCCCAGCCTTCCCTCCCCTCCTCTACTGCTGCTCTCTCTGACTTAGAAAGTCAAAGGATGTTGCTGACAGGCTCAGTCCCTTCTGCTCACTGGTTCCAGCCCTTATTTCTTACAACGCTGCTTCTGATTTCCAACTTTTTCCTCTGTCTTGGCTGTTAGAGATCAGTTTGAAAGCTTGTGACTCCCTGTGTATTATTGTGATTCTTTTCGCCACCAAATATGCCCAGTCCCTGATGTTCTGATGAGTTGCAGCCTCATAAACATGCAGTGGCAGAGAAATCTCTTAAATGTGCTTCTTCCCAGGTGCTCAGGGCTGTTGCATGTACATATGTCTGCCAGTACATGCGTACAACAGCTGTCAGCTGTTCACTGCTATTTGGCTTGCACCTTTCATGCCCCGGTACCTGGAAAGCCTCTGCTTCTTTCTGCACAGAGATGGTGTGTGCAATCCAAAATGTGCTTGGCTGTCCTGGGGTGGATGCAGAAGTGCCAGGGGACAGGCTGGGCTGTGTCCAGGGCAGGTGGATAAGGAGTAAATTGATCCTATATGTGGTGCTGTGCTGAGGGTTCTCCTGCCATCTCCCTACTGTTGCATTGCACATAGATGGCCGTTTGGCTTCTCCTTTGCTGTTATTTGTACCCTTGCAGCACTGGCACTGCTTATGGAAACTGAGCACCATGGGTGACTCTCCAGGCCCCTTCCTCATCACATGTTCTGAAAGTCACCAAGCTTCTTGCACTGTAGAGCACCTTTCTCACTTGTTAGCTGAGTGCTCAAGCCTTTGAAATGTGCTGAGGCGCTCTCTTGTGGTGGGCAGGCTTCCAGTGTGCTTAACCTGTCTGTGTCAGGCTAGCTGGCACAGGCGGTGTGCATTTCAGCTGTGCCACTTACTGTAAATCACCTTGGGCCTCAGACTGCTGTTTCTAGGTCTGCCATGACCTTCTTTGGCCACTTTGGCATTGGTGATGCTCTTAGAGCTGTAACCATGTGGGACAGGATTGTAGACAGGAAATGCATCCCTGTTAAGGGTACTCTACTGGTCCAGGGTCCCTGCTGCCAGCTCTGCTGGAGTGGTGGTGGGAGAGGATGTGAAATCTGGAGTGTAGTCCTTTACCTGCCTCTGCAGAGCACAAACCCCATCTCTCCAGTCTCTGCAACTGAAATGACAAAACTGTTGGGTAAACTAGGTTGTGCTCTTGTGCAAGTGGCTCATTTCCATACTTTCTGCCTTGGTTATGTTCCTTCCTTTTCTGCATTTACCATTGCCACAAAAAAAGCTGCTTGCTTAATTCCATCAGCTGCAGCCCTTCTGCAGGTGATCAGGCAGCCTGGATGCAGAGCTCAACTGCTTTTGGACAGTCTGTCCCAGTGCAGCTGTGTGCAGAGCAGAACTCTAACCTACAAGAGAAAATTACCAAAAAAAAAAAATCCCTTAGAGGTGTTTGGCATTGGCTGCTGGGCTGGCATTACTGCTTTCCAGAATGTGGGGATTTGCATGATGGTGCAGTGATATCCTCTAGCAGGTACATGTAGGAGTTCTTGCCAAGAATGGTTTTTTTTAATGTGAAAGTCAGCCCATCCTTCAATGGGAAATGTGCTAGGGAATCATGATGCACATGGGTGATCAGGATGCAGTACATGGCACAGTGGCTGCACCCCCATCTCCAGCACTGTGTAAGGCCTTTCTGATCATCTGCTGCTGCTCTCAGTATGGCTAGAAATGGGGATCCTTCCCTGAGAGCTGCTGGAAGAGCTGGAACAGTGCATTCTTCCACCAGAGGTTTTGGGATGAGCACTTGCAGGTGTTAATTTTGCTTCAGCTTTGTTGATTGCAGTGTCAGTGTAGCAACACATTGATTTAGCTGAGTTTTTCTCACCTTCAGGATCTGAAAAAGAGGCTGCAGCTAATCAGGAAATGGAAGTTGGTATTGTTGCTCCTGTCCTGCCATACATGGCCAAGGAGAATGAAGGAGCAGCTGGGCTCATGTTCTTTCAATGATGGTCTTCCTAAAAGCCATTCAGGATTGCAGGTGTGATGTGATGCAGCAAATAGGTCTTGGGTAAATTGATGTTTGGGANTTTTTTTTTTTTTTTTTTTTTTTAGGAACCCTTCAGGGCTGAATGTGCATGAATTGATACATTTGAATTGCAGGATATGTCTTGTTCTTCTAGGAAAACAGCATTGCTGTCCCTCTGCCTGGTCTGCTGCATAACACAACTTCTGAGGTGCACTAATCTCCACAAAGCTTTCTCCAACGACAAAGCTCCAAGTAAATCATTAACAGACCTTAGGGATGTTTTTCAGCCTCAAATAAAACACTATTTCTGCCCAGCCTCAGGGAAGGTTTTATTGGGTTCTGCTCCACAGGGTCCTGACTTGCTACTACAGAGAGAAATGGCCCAGAGAGGGAGCTAAAACACCTCAGTTGCTGCTGGAAGGGGAAACAAGTGACAAATTCATGTTGAGTTTGATGTGAATGCAGGCAGGGAATGGACAAGGACATCAGGTTCTGGCAAATCAAAGCCAGTGTTGGGCTTGTGGCTGGCACTGTTTGATGCTGTGGGCCTGCACTGGAAGCTTTGATGTTGAATCAAATCTCTGTGGGGATGCATTTTCATTGTTGCAGGTACCAAGATAAGGTGTTCCCCCATCTCCCTGCCCCTGCTACTTTTGGTCTCATTTCAACAACTTCTGGTGTCTGTTCCAGTATAAGGTTTAAAACACACTAGGCTTTTAAAGTGTTTTTATATATTGTATGTAAATGCTTGTTGAAGTGATATTTTATTAAACAGTTTTGCTCTAATAGCTTCTATGTGTGAGGTCTGTTGACTTCTTGGGAACCAGTGTGGTTTTGTCTTACCCTGCGTCTTGTGTTTGACTCATGGGAGCAGTTACAGCCAGTCCAGTAGCATGAGGCCACCAGCCTTCCCTCTCCTCTGCAAGTAGCCATGGGCTGCCTTAATAAATCTCTCTCCTTGATGATCCTGGCACCAGTCACCCATGTTCCCAATAGGTGGGATGCTTCTGGGGCAGGAGGTGATTCTGCTGCCAGCCTGGCTTCAGAGCCTCCCTGCTGAGCAAGCTTGCTCCACCCAAGTAGAAGTGGGTATGGAGATGAGTACTTTCATTTTAATAGGCACAACAGAAGACTTAAGTATTTATCATCTATTAGTGACTTTCTTTCCACTGGTCCTGCTCAGATAGGGCAAAAGGGAAAAATGAGCTACTTGTCAAGTGTTTGAGCTGCTTCACAACATTGTCATCACTTTCCCCTACTTTCCGAGAATGCCAAAACCCCAATTTTGTCTTAAGGTGTTTTTTTTGTGGGGGAGGGTGTTGGGAGGGGAAGGCTAGCCCTGAATTATTCTGATCTTGAGCCCCAGTTATAAAAGTATCAAGCATCTTCTATTAAAATGTGATGATATCGCATGTAGCTCTGGACTGTGAATAGCAGCCAAGCTGCCTGGCTTGCAGCTATGTTGTATTCTCAATAAACAACCAAACTGAGACTACAATTTGTTCCAGTCATTTATTTTGTATCATGGTATTTCAGAGCAGTGAATACAGATGGTTTGCTTTTCTAGGCTTCAATACACTCAAACTATTGTGCCTAGACTACAGTGGTCTGTTTATAGAAGCTGTATTTCATAAGTTGTACTTTATCACAGCACAAAACTCCTTTACGGCTAGATCTAATGACAGAGTTAGGGGCTTAGTGGGTTTGAAGTCTGATATTTAGGTGCCTAGGCCTTGTAATGGACTTGGCATCCACTGAGGTACCCAGACTCCTGCAAGACTTAAGCAGCTCTGAAGAGTGATGTAGGAACCTGTCTACTGAGCTTTTCCTACAGGTCACAGGAAATTCTGCTGCACAGGTGAGAGCTTCTGAAAAGCCATCTCTCCCTGGGGTCCAGACACAGCTGGCTTGTGAGTGAGTCTGGAATGCTGTGTTGAAACCAAGTGCCTACAACTGCTTGTTCAGTAAGCAGCACCTAAATCAGTTCTTGGATCTAGCCCAGGGCTTTGTGACAGGCCTCTGGGTACCAGCGGGTTGAACTATGCTGGGTTCATAACATATTGCTTAAAGGTGTTCAATTATACATAAATTCATAAATTTTACATCAACAGTCTGATCTTTCAAATGAATATTGCTTTTAAAAAAAAATCCTAGTCTGTAGCAATCCCTGAAATAATGTTCCTGTAACATCTTTGTCATGCAAATAGCAGCGTGTAGGCAATTCAAATATAAAGTAACCAAAAGTCTGTCCAGTGGGAAAGTGAGGCACTTAGGCAAAGTGACTTGTAGTCACTCGTGATCTATGCAAGACCTAGGAGCGATCCCCAGACCTGATTCCCATTCTTGAGTTTGAACCACTGGACAGGCAAATGTTGTCTGGAACTACTGCATGATGGCAGCAATACCTTTGCTGTGTCAAGATGGGCTTGTTTCGTGTGTCACGCTTAAACTCACTCACTCTTCTGAGCATATTTCCTGTACCTCTCGCTCCAGAAGCCAGAATAACTTGGTTCCAGTTCTCCATTTTGAGAGCAAGGATGGATTATAGTAAGGTAAGCATTCTAAAAACATCAAGTTGACTTTTCACACACACAGGTGTGATGCAGAGACAATGTAGATGATGTTTTGGTACAGAAAATAAAGTCTGTTAACCAGGCCATCTGTTGGTACTGCGTTATGCTTTTTGGTGTGCCGGGTGGTGTGTTCTAGGAGCGATCTGGCTTTCCTGAAAGTCTAAAGAAGGCTTGAAAAAAACACAGATGAGCTCTGCCGGTGGGTCCATGCTCTGGCACCTGCTGGAGCTGCATTGTGTTACTGAGGTGGTGGGGGAATTCCTTCTGAAGTCACCTTAAACTTTTCTCTCTCCCTTTCTTCTTTCTCAAACCCCGAACAACAGATGGATCTGCCCTTGGGGTACTGGGCACAGCACTTCTGCATTTCCTGAAGCACAGTTTCACACTTAGACTCCATGTAGTTGTTCACTGGAAAATAAGGAGGAGACACTAAGTCTGCAGCAGGGAACAGGTTTTGTCCCTAGAGGGGACACATCTAGCCCAGCTCTTCAGCTGCTGGCAGTGTGTTTCTCTGAAAAGCAAGAGCAGCTTACAAGTATTTAATCACTTTTTCTGCTCTACAAAAATTTCTCTTTAGTTTCAGCTATCTAAAGCCATGCAAAGGCAGCCTTGCTGTTGTGGATGGGAGCATCTTCAGTCCCACAGTTTTGTAGTTATCGCATCTCACTACAGTAAGAATGAGGTTTCCCTTATTGCTGCCCTTCGATCCTTACTTTCTTCAGCCTGTGTGCTTTTAAGCTGGATCTTGTCATCCATGGTCTTCAACCCAGCTGCCATGTCACTATAAGGTTTACAGCCGAGTGTAAATATAAAAACATCCAAAGAAGACTTGGCATAAACAGGGACATATGCATCCTTCAGCACTGTGGCATTTGTAAAAAGAAGGGATGAGGAGCATGACTGCCAACCTCCTACCGGTGGCCTGTTGTGGGCAGGCTGTAGCTTTGCAGCATAATTGAAGCAGGCAGCACACTAGCAGGAATGCTTAGGCAGACACCAGCTGCTGAATCCAACTGCACAGAGCCAGTGACACGACCAACTTCCAAAGATCCCAGCTCTAGCTCAGGAGGTCCCTTACTTGACCTCCTCTCATTTTCCTTCCTAGGCTTCTTCACTGGACACTGCCAGAACTGGGACACAGGGCTAAACGAGCTCCTAGTCTGACCTGGGATGACTGGGCTCATGTCTTTGTGCATGGCACAGCTACGCCCACCTCTGTACTTTCTCCATATTGTCTTTGTTTCAGGCTCAGAGAGACTGCACTGCACTGGCAGGTTCAGGCACTACAAGACACAGGTGATTTGTCCAGCGTCCTTTCTGCCCTAGCGCTTTGCTGGCTGCCACTGTCGGCTGAGGTGGCAAAGCCCACAATGCTTTGCAGGGCCGGCCACCAGGCTCTCGAGAAGCCCTGTGGGTACGTGAGCAGGGTGAGTCTGTGGCTTGAATAAATAACTACCTGCCTGTCTGCATAGAAGCACAGGGTGTGCAGAGCTACCTGCTCTGCCTTGGATGAGCTACGCAACCACTACACAGCTGCACTCACCCCCCACCCCCACTGATTTTTAAAAGACTAAAAGAAGCAACAGTAACCCAGTGTGAGACAAACACAGCACCCACTGGGGAGCCCAGAAAGCAGCAGTGAATGCCCTCCAGTTAACAAGCAAGCCAGCCTGCTCTGATCGCTGAGCTATGAATTCCCTGGGTTGGTGGGTGACCTGTAACATAAGCACAGAGATCACCCCTGAGAAAAAGATTATGGTGATGTTACTGCTCTGTGCAAGCTGGCAGCCTAGGAGGCATGGAAGGCCCTTGGAGAGGAGAGGTCAACTCTATCTGCTATAACCTGCCAATGATGAATGCTCAAAGGCTCTCCTAACTGTTCCTCTGCCTGTGCAGGTTCGTTTCCAAAACTACAGCTACATATGGGCACACCCTGCTATCTGTAAGAAGGGATGCATTCCTGAAAAGCACAACGGTTAGTCATACAACGGATAGCAAAACACAAAAGAGATTTACAATGGATATTCAGTCTCACAGAGGAAGCAGGCAAGATCTTTTGGAACAATGACCCACTCCAAAACCAGCCTTTGAAAAGCCAGCATGTCCCAAAGGTCCTGCTTCCGCCCTCCATCCTCCACACTGTATACACCATCTCCGAGTATTTGTCAGTTAAGGCTCTGTATACAACCTCTACTGCATTAATTCTTATAGGGAAAAATTATTTTGTTGTCTGTCGACACTGCTTCATCTGTGCAACTCAGACAACTCCACAGCATGGTAATACGTGAACAGCAGCACTCCAAAATGATAGCTAGAGAAGCTGTGGACAGTGGAGTGTGCATATAGCAGTCAAAGAGCTTCTTTGCTAATACTTGACCATTCAGATCAAATCTGTACACAAACCTACGCAGGTAAACCATTCAAAATAACCTCCATGAATGTTATAAAAGGAACATTGTCACAGATGGGACCAAAACGACGTCAAACATTAGCTTTTAAGTGCAGTTACTGTGGGGAGAGAAGGCAGCCAGCTGTTCATGGGAGAACGCTCCAAACCACGAAGACAGTACAAAGTAGTATCTAGACAAATGTTGGGGACATGTAGAGGCAGTTTGAGCTGAACACAGCTTCCAAAAAACAATGCTGGGAGAGACAGACATCTACCAATAACTGACTATTGCTTTTCCCTTTTTCCCAGATGCTTTTCCTCCTGTGCTACTCCCCAGCCAATGGGATTTTTGTGTTACCCATACAGATTGCAATCACTATGTTTGCTGCAGCCTGCAAAGCCATCCCTCTTACTTCCCCAGCAGGACCCCCTCCTACCTCCCTGCTATATTTTAGCTAACCTGACTGTAGTCTGCAAATAAAGGCAGAAATGAGTTGCTGTGGAACTGGCATGGCTAATTTTAGCTGTGGCGTCAGTAGCCTCCTGGCTT
The DNA here is from genome assembly GCA_013401275.1 of Pandion haliaetus. Classification (NCBI taxonomy): domain Eukaryota; kingdom Metazoa; phylum Chordata; class Aves; order Accipitriformes; family Pandionidae; genus Pandion; species Pandion haliaetus. Next base: position 48,008 of record VYZV01003254.1, on the reverse strand, counting down.
GTCATCCCTGGGCTAACACCATGCGTTATTCTTACGTGAAGCTCAGAGCATGCTGGTTAAGGGCTCCACCAGGTGAGTTAGGAAGAACTCTTTCCCATATGGCTAAGCTGCCTTGGCACAGAGGAATCTTTTCTCTTATTCATTCCATAAGGCAAATCCTTTCCCAAGAAGCAACCAAAAATTTTTAAAAATATTGTCCTCTGCAAGTAACAAGGCTGCTCTCCCCAACTCAGGCTCCCAAAACACATTATCACATAATCTCCCTTGCCCATACAAATATTTAGCTAAACTAATACAAAACAGCTGTTAAAGGTCTCCACAGGGACACAATCTCATACCTTGAGGCTAGATCACATATACCTAACCCATTCCTGAGAGATATCTGTCTGACCTGCTCTTAAACTATCCCTAGAGCTAGAAGCTCTGCAGTCTTCTCATACAATCCACTCACTACCCACTCTGTAAAAGAGCTTATTATAATGTCTAGCTCTCCCCGCCTACAGCTGAGTCCCAAGACTACACATGGGATCTCACTACCAGCATGGAGAACACTCTGAAATAAGCACATTACTGTTACAAATGCTCTGTTTTGTACTAATGGTGTCTTGTTATTTACAATCAAGCACAAGGGAAATCTATTAAAACCAGACATTATAAAGTTTTTTGCTTTGCAAACCAGGTGATGCTAATGTGCTTGCTTTCTTCCATCTCAAGGTGAAAGGAGAACAGGGTTAAGTTAAAAGAATTAAGTTCCAGCAAAAATCAAGACACCAAAAAGACAAAATGACACTTGGTACCTTGCAAGCATTTCTGTATTTCACAGGCTTGTTTCTGGCAGGGATCCTTCTGGGACATGTTCAGAGAACTAAAATGATAGGAAAATGTTACTGTAGAAACAACATGCTTTTCAGGGGCGGGGGGGCGGGTGGGGGGGCAAGATGCTGTCTTAAAGCCAAGGCTTTAAAGAGCTCCCAATTTCCCTCTCTGTCACAGTTCAGAAAACATCTATTACTGCTTGCAGATGCCTGCCAACATACACAAGAATTCTCTGTGTCTGGCTAAAGGATGATAATGCGGACAATGGATAGGGGAAGTTTTATATTGCTACACTTGAAGGCCTTTTTCTTTTCTCTGGTCAAAATGTGTCCTTTTCCACTTGGATGCACAAAGATTACAACAAAGATTCAAATTAACATGGCTGACTAATTTTTAACAGTTCTGTGCCTCTAGACCTTATACTGAAACATGTATTTGTGTAAAAGCCCTGTGAGCTCTACACAACCAAGGATTTGGTGTTAGTCATATAACTGCAGCTGGAGGAGGCATTTAAAAAAAAACAACCAAACAAAACAACTTAGTTATGTATGTCAAATAAAGACAACAAGGAGGGCTTTTTTTTCTTTTGTTCCAGGAGAAAGTCTCTTGGAAACCCCCACCCCCCAAAAAAACCCCACCAAAACCCCAGCAGACTGGAGGACAGCTCCATCTTGTTCAAATCCCTAGAAAGCAGGGTTTCAGACACTCAGTTTGACTTTCTGCAGCTGTGATATCTGTAACTGTGATCCTCCATGAGAGATCAAAAGATGAGCAAAACCTGGTGGTACTAGTAGTTGGATGGGAGACCTCTATAGGACAGCACCGCTGTTACTGAAAGTGGTGGTAGGACTTCAACTCCCTCTGAGCCACAGCTCAGCTCCTTCCCCTGCCCAGAGCCAGGGAGGTGCTGCCTTTCAAATTTCTGACAATTCATCAGCCCACAGCACTTTTCAAGACCACTAGGACATTATTTCCAGCATCCTGGCCAAACTCCACTTGGGGCAATTACATTCTGCCTACCTAGAACTCCCCCTGATGTTTCACTTGGACACAATACTCCTCTTCACTGCCTGTCCTAAACTCTCGTGTGATGTTGCTGTGTGTTGTTTAACTGCTTCCACCTCAGAGGTGGCTGCATTTCAGTGGAGAGAGAATCATTTATTGTACAAAATATACAACGACATCTTCCTAGAGCCACTGCTCCTGAAAGACAAAAATTCGTATTAAAGAATGACTGGGAATAAACAGAGCACAGTACAAATCAGAGGTAATGTCTACACATACCAGATTAATCACCAGGCACGAGTTTAAGCAGCAGTTCTTCAACACCACCAAGCTGTAAGCAACAAGGAAAAGTTCAATACGTCTACAGTTACTGTGGCTGAGCTAATGGACTTCAACAAAATAACAGTCCTTTGCCGTCCCTCAAGGATCTCAAATGACTTCACAAACAGGCATGACTATGGTCTATTGTTGCCACCATCCTTACCATGAGATGGTGCTCTATCTCCCAAACGCGAGAGTTACTATCCCTGTACTGCTCACCCTGGGACAGCTGCCACATATGAGGCAGCCGAGATGGGGGGAGCTGGCTGGGTCGCAGCGCCTCACCCAGGGGAACCTGAACTCTTTGGATCCGAGCCCTCAGCATACCTTCCTCCTGGGGAAAGTAACAAAAAAAGCAGGCAGTTACTGGCAATGCAGTAGAGGCACCTGCAATAGCAAAGCTACAATCACTGGGAAGCTCAAAGGACACTTGCCTCTTCTGCAGCCACAAGCCATGTTTTGCGGTGTTCATCGCAGTAAACACCTACGCGTCGCACCCACAGTCGGACAGGAGGAGCGCCAGCATGCCCTCCTTCTGCCATTCCCTCAGTCACTTCAGGATGTTCCCGTTAGGTGGACGGCATCAACCCGCAGGATGCATGCATGGTCTCTTTAGCTCTGAATACATTCACGGAGAAAGCTCTCAGACCTGAAAGGCACCTCTGGGTGGCGTCTGACTTATTGTATGAGATGCTATGTGCTGAAATGTCCCTAAAAGTCAGCTTGGGAAACTAAGATGGTGCCTAAGTGAACAGAAATTTCAGGACAAGTTGTACACTGGGACATGCATGCTGTATGGCATTTGTAAGGCATTGTGGGGCAAAAGGTGCTATTGGTACAAAGTTAAACCCTGTGAATATTGGCTTTGCTTATTCTACTAACAGTCCTATTAACAGTCTTTGTGTAAAATAGGGAAAAACAGAAAAAGAAAAAAGTGATTTACACAGGAGTTCCGTGGCTAACGTTGGTCTAAATCCCAAAAGCAAAACTTGTGACAACAGGTGAAATTAGCTTAACAAGAACGAAGATCACTCTGGAGACAAAGCATGAAACTCCGTATGCACGACTCTCATATTTGGAACTTGCAGAGCTGTCATTGTGAAGGGTCCTTCGTCTCATCTCTCAAGAGGATGGCAGCATTGTCCATTCATATACAAGCTTCTTGTGAATAGCTCTCGTGACTTTGCGTAGTTCAGCTTTTAGATGGTTACAGAGAGCCACCAATACCAGCAGGGGCAAAGGAATTTTGGACATTGAGGTAGTTCTTCCTACCGGAATTTTTGTTTAACAGCAAGTTTATCTGTATACCAGTTAGATCAAGCTGAGTCATTAGCAAATGAAGGTCAGGGGAAATGATTCTCTCTTTGAACCCTAGAAGAGGTAATCAAAATGGTACAGACAGTCTTCATTCTTTATCTAGGTTTAAAGTAGAACAGAATTAAGCTGTAATACATATAACATCCTCCTGCTATGAAGCAGATGCAATATCCCTATCCCAGTGAAACACAGTGGTCTTCTGAAAACTTGTAAAGTTATAAGGCATATTTCAGACAGGAGCAAGAAAATCTGGGTACAAAATAAAGTAGGGAAAGTGAGGGAGAAAAAAAATTCTTATACATTGGGGTATATATATAACAGGAAATACACTTCCATGTTGCCTTCTATATCTTACATCAGTGCTTCTCTACCTTTTTCAACCAAAGAATCACTTAGCCTTTTTGAAAACAAACACCAATCACAGATCAGCCTGAACAGCACTGTCACAGTATTTTAATTTCCAACAAAGAAAACTTTGAATGTTCTTTTACTATTTCTTTTTCTCCCATTCTTTTTGTTTCCTTGCTTGATGTGTGGGAATGTGTATGTGCATTATAAAAAGCACCACTGTTCTGAAGACCATCCTGTGATGTGGTACAGCCATTCCAAGCAACGCTCCAACATCTGGATCACTGGCATTTAGAAGAATGTGACAGCAGACTGACAAGTCTTACAAGGCCTTCAAGAATAAGCTATGAGGGTTAAACGGACATTTCTGTAAGTCCTTTTCATTCTGCTTTACCCTAAGTCACTTTACAAATTTAAGCCCATGTGTGGAAATCACTTTGCCCAACAGTGAAATGCAGCAATTGCCACTGCTCATTTTCAGTCAGCTGAATGTAATCACCCAGGTTGGAATTCGGCCAGGATACTCTCTTACTCTGCAGTAAACTGCCAAAAGCTCCATTATGACCAAAAATGCTCAGGAACTTGCTTTTATTGCATACAAAGCTGGAATTTCTAGAGCTCATCAATCTCAGAACCAGAAGACTCAAGACTGACTTCAGTATTGGAAAAATATTACTCAGAAAGTGAACATTATTTCCTACAGCAAGTAAACTCTCCTGGAAGGTCTCCTATCCAAATACTAACCTGGTTCAGTCTTGCTGAACTACAGGTAGGAGGACTAAAGCACAACATATATGTTTGTGTTTATTGTGTATGAACATGGTAGTAATGATAGGTACAGGACCGACAGAACAAGGTCTCATACAGAGGATGCTGTGCAGAACGGGCAGCGGTTAATGTGTTTTCACCCTTTGCCCCACTAATTTGTCCCAAACTTCCTCCGAACTCCATAGCTCTGAGTTCAGTTGCCAAAGTTCAAAGGTGCAGTCTGGCCTCTCTTTTCAACAGTCTCTAAGACTGTTATGAAGGTGCCCAGCTAGTGCCACAAATAAAATCTTGAGGTCAGGCAAAACCATCCATTGGGTTTAAAGTAAAACACATCTGTCTTTAGCACTCAAACATAAAAAAGAAACAGGAGATTTGAAAAAGCACGCGCTTAGACATTTGCACCTGAAACTTTAAGAAGGGAAAAACATATACAATTCCTATTTTTGCACATTTTAACAGAAATCAATAAAAAAGCGTGACGAAGACATGGATGAAAGGAGAAGTAACCTTACTTATATTTAAAACAAGTTGTAAAACCTGTGTCTTACATTGCTTGCTTCATAATCTACTAAAAACCCTACCACATCCAACAAAAAACTGATCAGCTTAAATTTGCAGGATTGCAGCATCATCCTTTGACACAGATTTTAACGTTCCCATCAACATAATTGCAGAAGCCCGAGCTGTTTAAGGTATTGATTTGGGGAGATTTAAAGCCCAATCCCCATGGACAGGAACAAGACTTGCAAATATTCTGTCCATCTCAGCATCAGGCCTTAGAAGTTTAATGCTCTTCTGGGACCTGGGTGAATTTCTGAGCCATACAATATATGAATAAATGTGAAAATGGCCAGGAGGAGGACTGCATCTTGTGGTGAATACAATTTATTTGCTTTTAAATTGGGTACATTAGAATACTTTAAGAAAACAGTAAAAGAAATTGCTCCAGCTGCCGCTTGGACCATCCCCAGAGCTGGAGCTCAGCATGCTGAACAAAGTCCACCCTTTATTACCTTCTGTTTTAAAAGGGGGCTAGGTCTAATTATTAGAAAAGTTCAGCTGCCATTTAGGCGCCAAGGAAAAAAAGCAATGCTGAGGCTCAGTGAATTGGGCACAGCATTGTGCGAACACAGCTACACAGCTTCTGGACCAAAGCGGGCCAGTTTGGCCTTGGTGGAGAGCATGCACACCCCTGTCTGCGCCGCCTTTGGGGAGCTAAAAGGGAGCTGAGCTTTCCTGAAAAACCCAGCCTGCATCTTGCAACAAGTCAGGGATCAGATGAGCTGTCTGCTGATGTAAGAGCAGTTTGACTCACTCTAAAGCTTCTTCTTGGGGGTTTGGACTCTACTCTGCCTGGAGCAGTTGCACCGAGCAAGCACATCCATGATTCCTCTCTGCTCTGCCCAACCTACTGAGGGGTAGCAGATGCTCACCGACCAGCCGGGCCTGTCCAGCAGTTTGGGGAGGGAAGGTCTAGCTTTGGTAGGATCTAAAGAAACAGGAAGACAAAAAGAGATGGACATGGTGTGGGGGGAGCCCCGGAGAAGGAAGGGGAGGACGAGGAAGGGGGTGCGGAAGTGGGGCCTGGTGAAGGGCCGGCCGAGGGAATGTGCGGGGCGGTGCGGACAAGGGGTGCAGGGAGGGCAGGATGGGGAGGGGGT
>VYZV01003254.1:19658-39267 GCA_013401275.1 Pandion haliaetus | reverse complement strand
TTTTTTTTTTTTTTTTTTTTTTTAACCTTAGTCATCTGGAGTAAGGACTTTAAAATAAAGAGTGTGACATTTGTTACCAAATTCCAGGTCACCCTTCAAAAGGTGGCAAACCTTTTTCCACTTCTTCAGGTGATGAGTGCAGTTCTCATTCTCTTATTTCTTTGTCTGCAGATGTCCGCACGCAAGCTATGTATCAGATGATGGACCAAGGTTTTGTAGGGCTTATCTTTTCCTGCTTCATTGAGGACAAAAACACAAAGGTAGGTAACCTAAAAATGGCAATAAATCCTCCAAGTCCTCATGAAAAATATCAGCCCCAGGGCAAAGCTGAAATCCTGCCCTTGGATGCAGCCTGCAAGAAGGGCTAAGCTCTGCTTGGAGCACAGTCAGAGGATGGCTAGAATGGTGATTTTTGGATGGTAATCCCAATGACAAAAGAATGAGTTTTTAATTACTCTGTGCTGATCCACAGCCTGGCTCTCCAGCCAGCAGAAGTGGGCTGATAGTAGGGTTCTGGGACTGCATCAGATGGCTGCAGCATGTGTGTGCATGGAAATGTGTGAGTGCCCTTCAGCTGTTCAGTCCAGCAGATACAGTTTATTGCACCTCCGTGCCTCTGGCCTCTTTAGGAGATGCTGCTGTAGTGTGAGATAAGCTGGACAGTGGTGTGTCTTGTCTAGGTTTTCCAAGTAGCTGTTGTTTAAGATTTCCTTCATAGTTAAGGGGTCTGTCAATATCTGCTTATAAACAGTTCTAGCATACCAATCAAAGCAAAAGCGTGTACCTTTGCAACCTGTTAAAATGCTATTTGAAAGTATATTCTGCTTCCTGAAGGAATGTGTGGTTTCAGATGATATTTTGCTCTTGGAATCTGACTTTCTGCTGTCTCTCTTAGACAGGCAGGATTCTCTACACCTGTTTCCAGTCCATTCAGGCCCAGAAGAGCTCAGAGTGAGTACAGCAGAAGAATATTCATGTCCAGCGTCAGGTTGTATTTAATCTTCTCTTCTTTCTGGGTTGTCTCAAGTAAGTGGTTTCTAGGCTCATCATGAGGAATAAATACTGTATAGAGATGCCTGAATGAGGTTTCCTTACTTCTCTTAATGCAGGCTGCTTGAAGAGAATCTAAAGATTAGGACTGATTAATTTAGCCTAGATAGATTTGGTGTAGTCTGGGTATGAATTCGTGCTGTAATCTGTTGTGTAGAAGGCTCACCCTTTTGCTTTCAACTCTAGAGGTCGAGGCTTCAAATTTGGATGGTATAGAGTCCCCACCAACCACACACTGTGCATCATATTGTCAGTAGTGGCCATCTAGTTGCTTTAGCATTTTATTGTTAAAATTTAAGACAAGTGTGTGGCTATAAAAGGCTTCCATTTGCCTGTCAACTCAGGCATGTGTTCCCAAAAGTAAAGTTGCAGCAATGCCATGCATTGGACAGACTGTTGCAGGTTTGTAGAAGTCCTTTTTCTTTTTTATTTTTTATCTCTGCTGCTTTGAAGTTAATTGTATCTGATACCCTTTTAGATATGAAAGGATTGAAATTCCTATTCATGTTGTCCCTCATGAAACCATTGGGAAAGTGTGTCTGGAATCAGCTGTAGAGCTGCCCAAGATCCTTTGCCAAGAAGAGCAAGATGCCTACAGGAGAATTCACAGGTAACAACACTGGGGCTGCACCCACCCATCTCCAAGACTCTTTGCTAACGTGTTCAACTGTTGCTGTACTTAAAGTACCATAACCTTAGCAGGGGTGTAGAAAATAAGAAGCATTAGCAGTTCACGTGCCTTTGTAGGAGAACTGATTGAATACCTTCACATTAAGGAATTCACATTCTCTCAGTCTTGCACGCAAGAGCTAAGCGTAACTGCTCCTTTGCTGCAACAAAAAAAGAGCTAGAGTATGTGCAAGCTAATGCTGGCACTTCAGTGATGTGTCTGTGTGTGACAGTAATTAGTGTTTAACCAGGGTAAGAGTGCTGAGAAATCTGAAAAATGAGATTAAATATCAGGGTTTGGGGTTTTTTTTCTGCCTCTGGTGCTCAACATTGATGTTTCTGTGCTGTAAGCTCTTTGTTATCCTTGTGAATGTAAGGACTTGACTAGTGAAGAGGTTTACATGTACCTGCAGTGTCAGTGACTTGTAGGTAGCTGGTTCTGTAGTCTGGGTTTGCCTAATATGCAATTCACTGCTATCTTGTCACTAACCTGCCTTCTGTTCATTCTCTTAGCCTCACCCATCTAGACTCTGTAACCAAGATTCATAATGGCTCGGGTAAGGATTCCTTTTTTTTCATGTGAGAATCCAGGATGCTGCTGCCAGAGTCAAAACAGTAGAGTCTTGAGCAGGGGTTGGTTTGGCTCTTAACTTCAGGTGACAGAAGACCACAGCTGTGTAACAGTCCTCCCTTTGCCATAAAAGGCACTTGTAAATAACTATAAAAGTACAAACTTTTGTCTTTTTCTTTGCCATACAGTTCATTTCCAATCACAAAGACTATGTAACCCAGAGAATTCCCTGAGACCATTATATTGTTACATAAAGTCTAGTGGAGGAACAGAATTGTAACTAAACACTTTAAAGGAAAATATCAAGGGCTGTAAAATAACCTGATCCTGGGGTTTATGAATGCTGTTGTATGCTTCAACCTTTGGACAACTGGCTAAAATTACAATAGACTTTGAGTTGGTTTGGTTTTTGGGTGTTTTTCTTTTTCCCATTAGAACAGCAAGGGGATTTTGGATTTGGTGAGTCTTAAAGTAGTGTCTGGCTGATTATACACATGCTTGCATCTCCTGGCCCTTCCTGAGTGTTACAAGCATATGACATCTTTGCTTTTGTCAGTGAGATAGGGTGAATCCTAATCCCACTTCTGTTCCACGATAAGTACCCCATTGTCCGTTCTTACCTGCTCAATAAATGAGGCATTCTTTGCTTCTGAATTTAGGAATTAATTAACATCAATGATGACTTATGCAGATTTCCAGATTTCTGTTGTAGGTCTGTCAGCCCTCCCCTGGATATCTACAGGTCGGATTGAAATAGCTTGTTTCCCTGTTTAGCAAGCTGCTGATTCTGACTTTCCTGTGGGGATGTTCAGTTGCCTTCGCTAGGATGTTGGAGGGTTTACTTGTCTGTCTGTAGCACTCTTGGCCTTGGGTTTGTTGTAGCACACAGAGCCTTTTGTGTGTTTGCACTGGCATGAGATGTTCTTGCTCTTTCCAGTGTTCACAAAGAACCTCTGCAGCCAGATGTCTGCCATCAGTGGGCCGCTCCTTCAGTGGCTGGAGGACAGACTAGAGCAGAACAAACAACGGGTGCAGGAGCTGCAGCAGGAGAAAGAGCAGCTCCTGGAGGAACTAGCTGCTTTAGAGTGAAGGAGGAAATGCAGACCCTTCAGAAAAGAGACATGGAAAAAAAAGTCTACAAGATCTACTCGTGGCTGAAGGGTGGCCCTACATTGCCTTACAGTGAAGATACTAGCTGTGCCTCTTCTCTTGCCCTGTGCAGCAAAGAGCACTTCTACAGGATAAGGGCCTTATCTGCCCCAGCTTGATGGAAAGCAGTGGCATCTCTCCAGGTGCTGCATGATGCAGTGTGATTCTAGTTCAGTGGTGGGGTTGGGCAGCACCTGAAGAGACTTCAGTTCTGGAGGGCACATACCTAGGAAACATGTTGTTTCTCCCTTCCCTATATTTTGACAGAAGTCTTACTGCTTTACATGTATTCCAGGAGCCTAGAACAGGAGGGTTAGAGGGAAAAAGTGTGTCCCTGCAGTTGTGTCTGATGCTGCCAACTTCTGCCGCCGTTTAGTAGCTTCACTTGACTGTGATCTTGCATCTAGTAATGTTCTGGATTATTACCAGGAAGGTAAGAGGTGGGAGAGAAGCTTGGGAAGAGACCTGGAAGAACTTTAGACATCGGATCTGTGCTCGGCATACTTCAAACCAAATAAAGAATTCCAAAGCCAGAGCTGTGTGGAGTAGAAATGAAATGGATGCTAGAGTGCCAGTGCCTGCATTTTTTGGATAGGCTGTATTCTCTTGCTTCATGTAACATGTTGCGTGCCCAGCACTGAGGTTCTCAGCAAAATGGACTGTTTCTACTGGCTCAGTGGGAGGAGTGTGGTTCCTTCCCAGAGGGGAAAAAGGTTAAGATGCTGAAAAGAGAACTGATAGATATGCAAGCCTGTCATTCTTACATGCTGGACTTAATTGCAGAAATTTCATTAGATTGAAATGGAACTAAATACCTGTTGCTGAACTAATCCTTTAAATGTTCTTGCTGTTGCATTTCAGAGTATCACCCATCATGTACATTGTCATCTGCATTCTGTTATGTGAAGTCTGTCTAGTGAGTGAAGGAACCAACAGCACAGTTTAAACTTGTTTCAGCTCCTTGGTTCTAATCTAAATCCTTACACACTCCAAGTAGGTGAAAATGAGCTGCCTGCATTACTGCAATGGAGGTTGTGACATTCCTGACAACTCATTAGCTTGGCTGTTGCTTTGGGAGAATGACAGTAATATAGCTGAGAAAGAGGCACTCCCTTTCCAGTGAATAGTCAGTATTGATTAGCAGCTGTAAATTGCTGTCAGACCTGGAAGCCCCTTAGCCAGCTTGTTTTTGTCAGACTTCACTTTTCAATCTTTCTGCATTGATGTTAGCAAAACCCCAAATCGTAGAACTTCAAAGAAGTAAAATGCTCACTACTTTTTTTTTTTTTTCCTTAAAAGGACTGTGAACAGTATTTTTCTTTAATTAGTTTCTGAACAGTCAGTGTCTTCTGTTGTTTTTGTTAGTATTTTCTAGTTCAAGTGCTCCTTACCTTGATCTTTGTTGGGGAGCAGGGTGTGCCTCACTGCCCCCAGGCTTGATGAGAGCTCCTTGGAGATCACCCAGCAGCTCTGGGCCTCCTGGCTCTCCAGTGCAGTCTCCCAGGGCATCCTGCCAAGCACATCCCAGATAAAGCCAAAAAGAGCTCTCCTGCAGTCCAGGCCTGCAATTCTGTTACTTGTTTTGTTTTGCTTCTCTCAAGATCCCAACCAGGATCTCTGAATTACCACCCCTCTCTAGGGAGGCTAGGGGCCATTCCCATTTGAGGTTACAGACAGCCCACAGGAGAAAGAAGCTAGTTTGGTTTTGACAATAAGCTTAACTGAAAAAGCTGGATAAAGAAACTCTCTAAGACGCAATTTTGGAGTTTTAGAAAGCAGGCATTCTTTATTGCAGCTCTGGGTGCACGGGGTATCGCTCCACCTATTGTGCACACCGTTACCTACAGCAAGCAAAATTTATATTATTCCAGTCATACATACTCATATCATCATTTACACAGTGTCCCCCCTTTGGTCGCGTGCAGTGTGGGTCAGCTCTCTTTCTTCCTAGTAGCTGGCCTTGGCAAGTTTTTAATTGCAAAAACTCAGCAGAACTCAAAGCTTATCATCAAGGCCCAAGGTACATCAGGCCTGAGGCCTCCTGTCTGTTGGTGCCTTCAGCGCATACTATTGACAAAGCTCAAGGTTTTTCTTATCTAATTAGTACATACCAAAATTTTGAAGTTACTCAAGCAATCAAACATTTGTTAGTACAGTGATACAGTAAAATTTTCCTTCTCCTGCTGTTGTTCAAGGCATAAGCACCTCATGTCCATTCCCCAAGCAACAAGTTGTGTACTTTCAGACTCCTAGTACTTGATGGGCTCCTGTCTCCATGCTGCCATATGTGGTCTGAGCTCCAGCACAAAGCTGAAATCCTGCCCTTGGATGCAGCCTGCAAGAAGGGCTAAGCTCTGCTTGGAGCACAGTCAGAGGATGGCTAGAATGGTGATTTTTGGATGGTAATCCCAATGACAAAAGAATGAGTTTTTAATTACTCTGTGCTGATCCACAGCCTGGCTCTCCAGCCAGCAGAAGTGGGCTGATAGTAGGGTTCTGGGACTGCATCAGATGGCTGCAGCATGTGTGTGCATGGAAATGTGTGAGTGCCCTTCAGCTGTTCAGTCCAGCAGATACAGTTTATTGCACTTCTGTGCCTCTGGCCAATATGTGCTGAGCTGACTGACCAGTGCAGGACAGTCCCTGGCCCTGGCCACCTGCCTCATAGGGCACTCTGACCATACCACCACCACCCATACCGTGCTCAAAAAATGTTCCCTGACTGGAGAGCTTACCTATGCTCAATTTGTCTGCCAATTTAATCTGTCTCTCTTCAGCAGTGATCAGGTGGATCCCTGTTCTGCAGAGCAGGATGAGCCACAGCTTGCCACCCTGAAAAATAAGTGAGAATGAGATACATCCCATCAGGAAACCCAGATGGGAGCAGAGCTTTCCTTCACAGGAAGAAAAAGTCGCAAAGTCCTCCTCTCAGAGCTTGGCCAAACAGAAATTGTCCTAGAGAAACTCAGTAGGAAGCTCTAATGTAAAAAATACACCTGTCATTTACATGCCTGAGGAAGAGGGTTGAACTTAAAACCAAAATACCCTTCCTTCACCACCAAATCCTGAACACAAGAGGCTGCGAAAGGTTTTTACAGTTGGAACTGGCTTCAAGAGGAGAGCAATATTGCAGTAAGAAGTTTTCTAAAAGAATATCAAATTAATTTCAATCCAAAATTTCAATCTAAAGGACAGGGACCAGCAAGACTCAAATAGAGCAAACCATTCTTCTAAAGAAAAAGCAGGTGGAGAGGTAGCATCAAGTTCTTGGCAAGAGCATGTAGTCTATTCCATGGGTCTCCCATTCCAGCCACAGCCCTCATGAGCACCGCAGTCTGCTGCATGGCAGAAAGTAATGGTTCAGGTACAAACAGGGCTTTTTGGAAAGGACTGTCCTGGCCTTCAAGGTGGCACCACCACCTGGCAGAGCCAGTTCAGGCCCTGAGTCCAGAACTACACACACTTTAAAAGTGAGGCACTGCTTGAAACAGACATGAATAAAGTTGCTTTCAGTGCTATTGCAGACCTCCTGGCACCAAAGACCAAAGGGTTAATTGAGCCTTACATGATTCAGACTCTGTGTCACCACACACAGTGGGACCTCCCTAGAGGCAGCTTGCCCCACACAATGATGTCATCAATATACTGCAGGTGTTCAGGAGCTTTACCTTGTTCCAGTGCAATCTGTAGCGATCCATGGCAAATAGTAGGGCTGTGTTTCCAGCCCTGGGGCAGTCAATTCCAGGCTTTCTGGGTACCCTTCCTTATGAAAGCAAACTGTGGCCTGAGCTCTGCTGCCAAAGGGATCAAGAAAAACACCTTAGCGATATCAATTGTTGTGTACCTCTTGGCTGCCTTTGACTCCAGTTCATACTGGAGTTCTAGCATGTCTGTTATGGCAGCACTCGGAGACGGTGTGGCTTTTTTCAGGCCATGATAGTCCAATGTTAGCCTCCACTCTGTTATGGGTTTGTGTGGCGCGGTTTTCCTTGGTGGCAGGGGAGGGGGGCTGCAGAGGCGGCCCCTTTAAGAAGTTGCTGGAAGAATTAGCCGCCCCAAAATGTCAGACGCGCACGCCAAAATGTTGGACCCGCCTCTAGGCGGGGAGTGACGGTGGTAACGCCTCTGGGAAAACATATTTAAGAAGGGGAACCGGTAGTGTGGGGGTTGGAAACCTGAGAGGAACATTGCTGCCGTCACTGGAGTCATGGAAGTGGAGGGGGAGGAGGAGGCGCCTGAGGAGGCTGATGGCCCTGCAGCCCATGGGGGTGAACGGTGAAGTGGAGGCTCCCGAAAGTGGCCGTAACTGCATGGTAAAAACCGCGCTGAAACAGTGTGAGACTGGAGAGCAGCCTGCGGAAAGGACCCGCGCCAGGGAAGTTCGGGAAGAACTGAAGCCCGCGGAAAGGACCCACGTTGGAGAAGTTGGTGAAGGACTGTCTCCAGTGGGAGGGACCCCACGGTGGAGCAGGGGACGAGTGAGGAATCTTCCCCCTGAGGAAAGAAGCGGCAACGACGATGTGTGGCGAGCTGACTCAACCCCCATCCCCTGTTCCCCTGCGCCGCCGGGGGGAGGAGGTAGAAATCATCGGGTAGTGGAACTGAGCCAGGAAGGCGGGAGGGGTGGGGGGAGGTTGTTCTGATGTTTAGTTTCCCTTCCTAATACCCTTGTGTTTTGTTTTTGATTTGATTGGTAGTCAATTAAATGGATTTTGTTTCTTCCCCAAGTTGAGCCTGTCTTTTGCCCGTGACCATAAGTGGGGAGTGATCCCTCTTGGTCCTTATCTCGACCCACGAGCCTGCCTTTGTATTTTCTCCTCATCCCAACGTGGCCAGGCGCGGGGGTGGGGGCTGAGTGAGCGGCTTCGTGGTGCTTTGTTACTGACTGAGCTGACCTGAAACCACGACACACTCTCTGTTAGATTTTCGCACTGGCCATATGTGACTATTAAAGGGTGAATGAGTCTTACTGATCACTCCTTGACTTTCCAATTGCCGAACCAGCTTCTGGATGGGAACCAGGGAGTCTCAGTTGGTGTGATATTGTTGCTGGTGCACTGTCATGGTAGCAATTGGCACCTGCTCTTCTTTAACCTGCAGCAACCCCACCACAGCCGGATCCTGTGAGAGACCAGGCAAGCTGGATGGCTGCTTAATCTTCTCCATACTCAAGGCAGGTATACCAACAGCCCAATGGTACCCTTTGGGGTCCTTGAAGTATCCTCTCCCGACGTAGTCTATGCCAAGGATACATTGAGCTTCCGGAACAGACACAATAGGATGCTTTTGCCACTCATTCCCAGTTAGGCTTACCTCAGCCTCCAACATGAAGAGCTGTTGGCATGCTCCTGTCACTCCAGAACTACATACGGATTCTGCCTCTTTCTAATCTGATGGTATTAGTACCCTGTGCCCCAGTGTCTGCTAGAGCTTTATACTGTCGTGAGGCTGATGTGCCAGGCCATTGAAACCATACAGTCTAGCAAACTCAGTTGTCCCTTTCCTCCGCTTAGCCAAAGGCAGGGCCCCTCTATTCCTGGCCAGATTATTCATTACTTGATTTGTGCAACTGCAAACCAGAAGTCCTTTCATCAGGGTCAAAAGTAAGATCAGCCCTTCTGCTCTGCCCAACAGGTACTGAAGCAGTAATTTTCCTGGATGGATGCCTTTTGGCCATTGTTTTTTCCTGCAGTTCCTGTACCCAAGCTTCTAGTCTCCAGGTAGGCTCACCATCCCACTTCCTCATGTCCTTCCCCTGGTCACACAGGGATGGCACATGGTATGTGCCACTGGTACCCTCTCCCTTGAACAGAAAAAGGATGACCCTTAATAGCTGAGATGTTGGTCAATACGGGTGAGGAAGACCTATCCTTTAATTGCTGGGACAATTGTTGGTACAGCTTCTCCACAGCTGAGACATAGGTCTGTAGGGGGTAAGCAAGATTCTCTTTGACTTCTTGGAGCTGTCTGGCCAATCTATCCACAGCTGGTGCCTCTGTGTCTGTCCAGCTCATTGCCAGGATGTTGGCATGACATTGGTGCACTTTGTACAAACTTTCACCACATGGACCATGTGCACTGGATTTCTTCCAAGTCTTTGGATACCTGGTTGTCACCCAGGTTGCTATAAATGGCCTTCACCATGGCTAGTTCCCTCAGATACTGGATACTCCCCTAGTGGTGGTCCACTTGCTTCGAGAATTCACAAGATCTTCCTTGAAGGGATACCTGTCCCTCACACTCAACAGGAGCCACCTCCAAAGACGAAGGCCTCCTGCCCCTTTGCCAATCCTTTTGTCAATGGCCTTATCCAAGGGATCCCAGCTGCTGGGCTTCCTTACCCTTCCTGACTACTGGCCCCAATATCCCAGCATTGGAGTAACCAGCTGATAATTTTCTCGCCTGTTGACAGCTGAAATATTTTCGCATATATTGCAGCTCATGTAGGGACAGGGATTGGGCGGTTTCTGTCTCATTTATGATTTCAGTCCATTCCTCCTCCTGTTCTTGTGACTGCTCTGCTGCAGAACAGGCAGCCTCTTCTGGTTCTCTATTCTGCTCCCTCTTAGGAGAAGCTTCTTCATCCCTTACTAAATGAGTTGACTTCTGCTTCCAGTGTTTCTTCTTAATTACAGGGGTGACTGATATAGTTGAAAGCTGGGTCTTTGGTTTAGTCACAGTGTCTGTTGATACGTCTTCAGATCAAGAGACTCTTCTCCTTGAGGGTGCTGAATAGTACTGAGCAGTGTTCAGTAGGTGCAGGCCAGGCCCCAGCACAGTGCAGTAAGTTGTGCTTCTCTGGAATAGCCAGGGCATCTTTTTTTCAAACAGTGTCTCACTTCATCAGGAACCTGCACTTGTTCCGGAGTGAAGTCCCACACCATCAGAGGTAACAAGCTTTCTACATACCTGCCCGCATTATCCCACATGCCTTGACACCTGTAACCACAATGCTGCAGGGCCTGGGTGATATGCAGATATCTGAAGCAATAGCATGCAAGTAAAACAAATTAAGCACAAACGTGCTGCAGAAAGTGAATTTGCAGAAATCTGAATAGGCACCATCCCCTTGCTAACTGGACATCCCTTGTAACTGGACATACACAAACCTGCTGCAAAACCTCCTGCAAAACCTGCTGCACAAACTAAACAGCCACAGGCCTCCTGTACAAACCTACTGCACAAAACTGCCGCAGAAAGTGAATTTGCAGAATGTGGATGCACAATCTGAATAGGCACCATCCACCTGCAAATGCCTCCTTCAGTAACTGGACATACACAAACCTGCCGCATAAACCTGCTTCACAGCCTGAATATGCAAAAACCTACTGCACCAAATGGATATGCTCAAACCTTCTGCACAAACCTGAATACGCAAAAACTTGCTGCACTAGCTGGATATGCTCAAAGCTCCTGTGCAAGCTAAGTGCAAACCAGTTGCACTAACTGAATAAGCAGAAACATTCTGAAGAAACCTGCTGCACAGAGTATGCAAAACCAGCTTCAAACACCTGCTTCACAAATTGACAAGGCACAAACCGCCTGCCAACAATAGAATATGCAGCAATCTGCTGAAACAAAAAACCCACACCTGCACAAACTGAATATGCTGAAACCTGGTGCATAAAACCTGCTACAGAAACTGAATCTGTAGAAGCCTGCTGCACATTAACCATGCACAAACCTATTGCAAAACAGCACACGCAGAAGAAACCTGCTGCGTAAACCTGGTACACTAACTGGGTATGTGAGAGAAGGGGTTAAAGAAATCCTGGTAGGAAAAGCATTACTTAGTGATTGGGTGATTCCTGTGCATACCAAAGAATTAAGTTGGTAGATAAGGCTTAGCATCTTGCTAACAGCTATGCAAACTAACCGAAGTAGAAAGTCTTGCAACTCTTTAGGAAAGATAGTTCTTGATGAAATTAGGAAGTTGTCTTAAAGAATCAGATGAAACCGGCCCTGCGGCCAAAAAACAACTGAGTCTGCGCAGGAACAAAGGTTAACTAGCGGTGACGAAGAGGAGTCATCTGCCTTCATCCCCACGACCCCTGGCGACCACCACAAGGAGGCACTGCACAAGCGCAGTCAGGAGGAACCTATGGAAATGACTCCTTGAAACTAATTTCAATACGAAGCGGGGATAGGTCATGCACATGTATAGGCGTATTGGGAAATCTTATGTGTATGTAACACTTGGCTGTATAAATTTGAAGCAAGTTGCCACACTGGGCGCGCACGACTTTGGTGGGACTACCCCCTGTGCCGTCCTGTGCCGAATAAACATACCTACTTTACAATCTTATAGATCGTGGAGTCTGTTTTCCGCACGTCATAACCTTGTGTCCTGATGACTTTGATTTTTGTCTTGGTAACTTTGATTTTTCTCTTGGTAGTTTTGAATCATGATTATATCCTTTGTGCAGTACAGTAACAGAGTTAACCTTGCCATCAAACTTTGTCAAGTTGCACTTTTACAACATCAATAAAACCACTTTTGCTGATACCTCTGACAGTCGTTCTATAAGTGATCTAATTTGCCCATTTGTGACAGCGACTCAGTGGCCCTGATGCCCACCTCCCACTGCACAGGCAAAAGTCCCATGTCAATCCACGCCAAGTCCTGTATCTCACCAGCTCTGGCCTTGTTGCTCTTTGGTGGTTCAGGTGCCTTTGTATCTGGCACACCTCTGTGTCCTTTCACTTTTTGATCTGTGGCACTGAAATGGAAGCAGTGGTTGCCTGAAGTGGCTTTCTGAAAGAAATATTGCCCAGCTCCAAAGAAAACAGAGCAGGAGAAGATTTGAGCACAGAAAGATGCCCAAAACCCAACCCCCAACTTGAAAGAGCTGAAATTTAACCTAACAGAACTGTTGGCTCTTCTGCTTTTGCCATTGTTGTTACCTGGCAACACAAAAGCCTCTGATGGGCAGAGCTATGTCCTCTGTAGCAGCCAGGGGTAAGTGAAAAGCACTGCCATGATGGATATTTTTTTCTTGGTCTCACCAGGTGCTGCAGGTGCATGTGCTTGTTGACCCTAGAGAAATGCCTGAAGCAGGGGCACTGCAGATTTGCAGGAGGCTGGGAATAATGCATTACCAGATAAGCTCTGTGTTGCTCAGATTTTTGCTCCACCTCAGTTGGAGCTTTTTGTTCTGGAGAAAGACTAAAACTCACTTCATTGAAGTGGGAAACAGTCCAGGGAGCAGACACATCAGTGTCTTTCCATGGAGACCTAAAAATTGCACAGAGATGTTTTACTTGGCCTTCTGAACTCAAGAGTCATACTGTGCTGGTTTTACTTAGGCTGAAAGCAGTCCCACTTGCACATCCTGGTAAGCAGATGTCACTTGTTGCATTGGCCAACAAAATCCCTTCAGAGAATAACAAGACTTTGAGTCTTTGGTCTGATGCTGCATTCAGGAAAGGTCACAATCTCTCTCCTTAGAATGTAAGCTTTCCATGAAGCTTTAGAAGTACAGGTAACAGTGTGGGAGACCTCGGCTGGTCCGAGGGATCAGAATGCAAGTTTAACATTGATCTTGAGCAGGTATCTGTGTACCCTTGAAGAGACTAGGAAGTCCCAAGAAGAGCTGAGCAAACAAGGCTGAGGAACTGCTAGACTACTGAACACAGTGATAAACATTCTAAGGGTTGGCAAACATCCTGGCTTTGACCAGAGCATGAACAGCGCATGATCAACAATTGTATTGGCGGGCTGGCACGCGATGTGAGAGTGGATTGGACAAAAGTAGAATGGTAGAGTATATAAAAAGACACTGCTTGAAAAATAAAGAGAGATTGCTGCAACTTGATCTTCAGTGTCCTGTCTGTCTCTACAAGGACATAACAGTAATATACTCTGAGCAACTTTGTAACTCTCTTTGCAGTTGTGCTGGTACCAATCTTCAGCCTTCTTCTCATAACTAGCTCAAAAACACAGCACTATACCAGCTACTAGGAAGACAATTAACTCTATCCCAGCGGAAACCAGGACAAGTATGGAAACCCAACTGCAGCAGAGGAAACCAGAAACTGGTGCTGGTTAGCTGTGTTCAGCTCTGCCTCTAATGAGGGCAGAGTACTAAGAGCAACACTTTGCTGTCACTTTCTGCCCATCTTTCTTTTCTATACCAACTATTGAGCAGAAAGTAGTTGTACAGTTGTGGGTCAGCCAAGGGAGCTGCTCTGGATGGATGATGAATCAGTTTGTAAGTGCCTAAAACCAGGAAGATACTGACATTTGGAGCTGCTTTGCTACTTATTGCTTTACAAGGAATGTGACTTCTGGAAGTTATTTTTTCCCCCCATGTTGAGCCACTTGTGAACCAAAAGGTAGACCAACACAGCAAAAAGGGTGAGCAGCAAAATCATCATCACTGTGAAGAATACAGAGTCATTCTGAAATCCAGGATTGTCCTGTTCATGATTGTTCAAGGACACCCCTGCAAAATAATGAATCAGTGTTAGTTTATATAAAAAGTGCATCATGTTGTAAAAATGTAAGAGTAGCAGGACTGGATTATGGAGAACCCAGGCACAGTGGTGTGCGTGTTACTGACATGGGGAAATGGCATTTCAGCCTTTCTGAGATGCCATCTGGCATTTACATCCAGTGTAATGCATTGCAAAAACTGCCTATATTGTATTCTGTGCTCTATTGCTTTAGGAAGAGTTTCTCCTCTTCTCATCCCCATGCTTTCCTGCACTGGGAAGAAGTGGAACAGGAGCTTATTCCCAGCAGCAAAACCCAGAATTGCTGGAGCTATGCTTGGCGGGTGATTTCCAGTCTGCAGTGACGACAGGGTTGGAGACTGAGCACACCACTTTCCAGACCCACATTTCTCCTGAAGATCTGCTCCTAAAGTATTCTTTGCTTTGAAATGGACTCATATATTCTCATTTTGCTGTGAGGTGCTTCTTCCAGGCACCCATGGTAGCATTGTATCTTTTTGGTAAGTCATAATTAGCAAACGTTAGAATGGGAGAGGAGTTTTTAAGCTATAGTATGTACCTTCTCTTGCCTCAGGTGTGGTGAAATCATGCACAACAGAACTAAGCAAAAGAAATGTCAAGCCTGAGCAGGCAGCCGTGCTTCCCTGTAGTCCCAAAGCCTGCATACACAGATGATGCCCATCCAGCACCCACAGGACTCACATCAGCCCCGCGGTGCTGTGACATCACTGGTGCATGTAAATACATTTGAGGATGTCTTGAGATCCTTATAATGGAAACCTGGATGTGGGTGTGACCTGCTAGCTCATTCTAGCTCACACTTAACAGAGCTTCTCTTCATGGTACCAATAGGTGTTTTCCTACTGTGCTTTGCCATGTTTCATGGCAAGATCATCTTTCAGAGGCTGTGCGGATGGGCTTATAAAGAGAATTAAGAAAACCAGGGAGGATGTACAGGATGAGGCTAGAAGAGTATTTGTCTCCACACATCTAATTGCAGTAAAAATGTAAGTTTACCACTATGTGAGGGAGTGTTTACCTTGGTGCATCTGCTTTATTTTACCCTGTGCTAGCCAAACCCGTTATTTTCACCTAAGAAACAGAGGCTATTGTCACCCTCCCTTACTTACAGAGCTGACACAATGCCTTGGCAAGGCAGCAAAACCCCTGTCTCGGCCAGGATCCAGCTGTAAAAGAGGAAGGAAAATAAACTAATCTGGGATTTCCTAGATTGTGAAAGAGCTTGTAGGCTTTGAATTTGGATTTGGAAGTAGCTGAGTTAGCTCATGCATCTTTTAGGAGGGAACCGTCCATCTTAAAGCACCTTGCCCTAAAAGAGAGCTTCCCTGATCAGGTACTACATGTGGCACAAGCAGCAAAAAACTGCATGTCCCATTGCATGTTTCCCCCATGACTGTACCCAGAGTGCAAATGGGAGCTATGTCAGGGGGTACATTCATTGACAGACACTTTTCTGAACAAAGGAGTCCCTCAGGGACTTTTCCAAAATAGTGTCTGTGTCCTGCAACTAACTGGTTTTGGACTGCTGGACGGGCTTTTGTGACAAGCAACAGTCCCTCACACAGGCAGTGCTCCTGTTCCTCAAGAGAAATGGCTGTGGCATAGCAGGAAAGAGGAGCAGCTCCACCCCCAGCCCTGGAGACACATGCTTATGCTTCTTCTGTGCCATGTGACTGGTGACACGCTGCCCAAAGAATATCTTGTCTTTGGAATAACATGAGAATGAACCAAAACATGGTAAGGCACTGTTTTTTGGGTTTTGTGATGGTTTTTGGTGTAGGCAGTACGGATTTATTTTTCATGTCATGACAAGTGGAAGTAGGGCTTATTACTCTGAGCACTTAGAGCTCTGATGTGGAACTTGTCTCTTGTAAAGAGATCACCTGAAGCTGGTTTAATGCTTCTGGATATCTTTTACCTGTAAGGTAAGAAGTCTTACATAGGAGGTAAGCTGATTGAGGGAAAAAACATTGCAGACTGTGAGCATAGCTCCTGGATGTTTAAAGCAGTTCTTGTGTAGTGAGAAGATTACTCTGAGACTCTTACAACTGCTCCAGCTCAAAAGAAGCTTGTTTGAGGCCCCCATTGCCAAAAGGAAGAGTGTGCAGAGATGCTGGAGCAGAATTGCCTGCAAAGGCTGACCCGTAATGGGTTGGTTCATGGAGTAGTTCAGGTTGGAAGGGACCTCTGGAGGTCACCTATCCGACTGCCTGCACAAAGCAGGTCTAGTTCTGACAGGTGGCTCAGGGCCTTGTGCCATTGAATTTACAGCTGCCTCATGGTTTGAAATGTTGGAGATCTTTCTTCAGGTCTGTTATGGGTTTGTGTGGTGCGGTTTTCTTTGGTAGTGGGGGAGGGGGCTGCAGAGGTGGCTCCTTTAAGAAGCTGCTGGAAGCTTCCCTGGCGCCAAAGAGTTGGACCCACCTCTGCAGCCCAGACAGGGAGTGACAGTGGCAGCGCCTCTGGGAGAACATATTTAAGAAGGGGAACCGGCAGTGTGGGGGTTGGGAAACGTGAGAGGAACGTCTCTGCCGATACTGGAGTCAGTGAAGAAGGAGGGGGAGGAGGGGCGCCTGAGGAGGCTGATGGCTCTGCAGCCCGTGGTGAGAAGGCAGGCTGTCCCCCTGCAGCCCAGGGAGGTGAACAGTGGAGCGGAGGCTCCCGAAGATGGCTGTAACTGCATGGTAAAAATCGCGCTGAAGCAGTGTGAGACTGGAGAGCAGCCCGTGGAAANTGGAGAAGTTGGTGAAGGACTGTCTCCCGTGGGAGGGACCCCACGGTGGAGCAGGGGACGAGTGAGGAATCTTCCCCCTGAGGAAAGGAGTGGCAGAGACGATGTGTGGCGAGCTGACTCAACCCCCATCCCCTGTTCCCCTGCGCCGCCGGGGGGAGGAGGTAGAAAGCACCGGGAATGGAGCTGAGCCAGGAAGGCGGGAGGGGTTGGGGGGGAGGTGTTCTGATGTTTGGTTTTCCTTCCTAATATCCTTGGTTTTGTTTTTGATTTGATTTGTAGTCAATTAAATGGATTTTGTTTCTTCCCCAAGTTGAGCCTGTCTTTTGCCCGTGAGCATAAGTGGGGAGTGATCCCTCCCAGTCCTTGTCTCGACCCCCGAGCCTGCCTTTGTATTTTCTCCTCATCCCAATGTGGCCAGGCGCGGGGGTGGGGGTGATTGAGCGGCTTCGTGGTGCTTTGTTACCGGCTGAGCTGAAACCACGACAAGGTCGTTGGAGACTAATGTGCATGGAGACTAATAGTGGTCTTGTGTGATGTTCAGGCTATGCGATGGCATGATGTGAGACCTCCTGCACGGAGAAATGAAGCTATGTCCTTGCTGTGGAGAAGCCACAGAGTTGCTGACAGCCAGCACAGCCCACCCTGCTCGCTTTCTCTTGATGGGGCTGGATTCCTGGTGTGGTTTGCGTTAGCCATGTAAGAGGGGGTCTGGGTTAGCCATATAAGAGTTGATACCCTTTTCACCAGCAGATTCAGAGGCAGGTGCCTTCCCTGTTTGCAGCAGGTATTTTAAAAGAACTTCGCAATGATCTTTGGTTCTCCTGCCATCGTGTGGCTGACAGAAGGATGCAGGGCTGGTTATGCACTGTGTGTGGTAAGAACTTGATTCCCTTGGTAGCGACAGCTTAATGAATAAAAGGTCTTCTAATAAGGACTGGTTGTGAGCTTTCTCTCTTGCCTCAACCCTCTATCAGGAAAAAGGGGATTTACAAGACTCAGGCAGCTCTCTACTTCCTGCCAGAGCAGGGGAATACTTGGAAGGGCTCCTCAGCCTCTGGTGAAGGAGTTTGAGATCCCTGTCACAGCAGAGTTTGGGGTGCAGGGCACAGCCAGCCTCCAGCCACTGAGCTGTGCAGGCTGTTGCTACGGTGGGCTGGTGGGGAAGTGCACATGCTTCCTTCAGCCACCCTGGATATACAGCAGTGCTTCAGCTGTGCCCTGCATGGCTCCTGCAGAGGGGAGCTGAGTCCTGCCCCACAAGGACTGCTACCAAGCAGGGTGTTAGAATGCCTGCTAGCGAAGCCCACTTGCCACTGGCGGGTGACAACCAGCCTGGGGTGTTTGGTGCTCAGTCCCTTGCATCTTGAAAAAGTGAGTGTTGTGAATAGGTAGCAGCACTGAAGGATAGAGCTTTCTAAGGTATCAGTAAATATAGAGGAGGCAGCTGCTCCTGCGTGGTGTGGTAATCTGTAAAGGGGCTCAAACTCTCTTCCCACTGCCTTGGGCAAATAAGCTCTGGGGATGTCTCTGTCCCAAATTACCTGTGTCTGTTCTGCATGGGCATGGAGTGGTGTAGGCAGGCATGCAGCTGTCCAGGCACTGAAGGACAGTCCTGGAGGGCTGTGCTGCTGGTGGCTCTAAAAGGAATCATAGAGTCATAGAATGGTTTGAGCCCTCTAGGCCACACACCCCACACCCCCGCCCCTGCAATAAGCAGGGACATCTCCAACTAGGTCAGGTTGCTCAGAGCCCCATCCAACCTGATGTTGAATGTTTCCAGGGATGAGATGTCTCCCACCTCTCTGGGCAACCTGCTCCAGTGCTTCACCACCCTCATGGTAAAAAATTTCTTCTTTATATCTAGTTGGGATCTACTCTCTTAGTTTAAAACCACTACCCCTTGTCCTATTGCTACAGGCCCTACTAAAATGTCTGTCCCCATCTTTCTTACTAGCCCCCTTTAAGTACTGAAAGGCTGCAATAAGGTCTCCCCAGAGCCTTGTCTTCTCTGGGCTGAACAACCCCAACTCTCTCAGCCTTTCATCACAGGAGAGGTGTTCCAGCACTCTGATCATTTTTGTGCCCCCACTCTGCACCCGCTCCAACAGGTTCATGTCTTTCTTGTACTGAGGACTCCAGTGCTGAATGCAGTACTCCAGGTGGGGTCTCAACAGAACGGAGTAGAGGGGCAGAATCACCTCTGACCTGCTGGCCATGCTTCTTTTTATGCAGCGCAGGATATGGTTGGCTTTCTGGGCAGCAAGTGCACATTGCTGGGTCATGTCCAGCTTTTCATCCGCCAGTACCCCCAAGTCCCTCTCTGCAGGGCTGCTCTCAAACCCTTCATGCCCCAGCCTGTATCAATATCAGGGTTTGCCCTGACCCAGGTGCAGAACCTTGCACTTGGCCTTGTTGAACCTCATGAGGTTCACATGGACTCACTTCTTAAGCTTGTCCAGGTCCTGCTGGATGGCATCCTGTCTCTCAGGCATGTCGACTGCACCACTCAGTTTGGTGTCACGTGCAAATTTGCTGAGGGGTCATTTGATTCAACTGTCTGTGTCATTGATGAAGTTATTAAACAGTACTGGTCCCAATACGGACCCCGAGGGACACCACTCATCACTGATCTCCATCCGGACATTGAGCTGTTGACCACTACTCTCTGGATATGATCATCCAACCAGTTCCTTATCCATCGAATAGTCCATCCGTCAACTCTCTTATCTATCCAATTTAATGAGAAGAATGTTGTGGGAGTGTAGTGGTTTCAGCTCAGCTCAGCCGGTAACAAAGCACCACGAAGCTGCTCACTCACCCCCCACCCCCACGCCTGGCCATGTTGGGATGAGGAGAAAATAGAAGGCAGGCTCATGGGTCAAGACAAGGACTGGGAGGGATCACTCCCCACGTATGGTCACGGGCAAAAGACAGGCTCAACTTGGGGAAGAAACAAAATC
>VYZV01003254.1:5926-19003 GCA_013401275.1 Pandion haliaetus | reverse complement strand
TGTTCTCCCAGCGGCGCTGCCACCGTCACTCCCCTCCCAGAGGCGGGTCCGACATTTTGGCGCCGGGGTCCTTCTAGCAGCTTCTTAAAGGGGCCGCCTCTGCAGCCCCCCTCCCCTGCCACCAAGGAAAACTGCGCCACACAAACCCATAACAGGGAGACTGTGTCAAAGGCCTTACAGAAGTCCAGATAGATGACATCTGTAGCTGTGCCCTTGTCCACTGATGTAGTCACTCCATCATAGAAAGCCACTAGGTTGATCAGGCAAGACTTGCACTTGGTGAAGCCGTGCTGGCTGTCTTGAATCACCTCCCTGTCCTCCATGTACCTTAACATAGCTTCTAGGACGATCTGTTCCATGATCTTCCCAGGCACAGAGGTGAAGCTGACAGGTCTGTAGTTCCTAGGGTCCTCCTTTCTACCTTTTTAAAAATGGGTGCAATATTTTCCTTTGTCCAGTCACCAGGCTCTTCACCTGACTGCTATGACCTTTCAAATATCATGGGGAGTGGCTTCACAACTACATCAGCCAATTCCCTCAGGATTCTGGGATGCATCTCATCAGGTCTGTAGTATATGTTTGGTGATGCATGGTTAGCATGTGTCCTGGGTTCAGCTGGGATAGGGTTAATTTTCACAGAAGCCTGGTAGGGGGCACAGCCAGGACACCTGACCTGAGCTAGCCAAGGAGCTATTCCATACCATGTGACATCATGCTCAATATATAAAGGAGGAGCGCGGTGGTGGGGCGTGTGTGCTTTTTCGGCTCTCGGTGGGAGAAGCGGCAGAGTGTCGGGTTCCGGGTGGTGAGCAGTTACACTGTGTATCACTCGTTTTTGTATGTTCTTTTATTAGTACCGTTGTTGTTGTAAATCCTCTCCTTGTTTTGTCCCAGTAAACTGTCCTTATCTCAACCCACGAGGTTTCGTTTTTTTTTTTTCTTTTTTCTCCTTCCTGGTTCCCCTCCCTATCCCACCGGAGGGGGGCGGGAGGAGTGAGGGAGCGGCTTCGTGGTGCTTTGTTACCGACTGAGCTGAAACCTAAACCACGACAGCATGTTACACAGTTTACTGATATAGTTTCATGCCAATTTTTGTTGTGAGCATACCAGTTTTGGTGGTGAGCATGCCAATTCTTGCTGTGAGCAAATAAAAATTGAGTTTTGTGAGTTAAAGGATCCCTGGTGTCATTTCACCTTAATCCTGACCTGGGAATCAGCAAACCTGAGTCATCGTCCTGAGAAAATGGGACGTGACAGGAAGGTGGTTTAACAAGCACAGAGCTGTGATGTTGGTCAGACTTTAAAGAGGCTACCAAGGGAATGTGAGGGCCAGCAATAGCTTTCAGTCCTGACACCTTCTGTGTGGGATCTCTCACTGGACTTTTTAATTGGAGCTGGGCTTTAGCTAGTGTGAGGGGATCCTTAGGTGGCTGTGCAAATGCAGAGCCCCAGTGTTGTTGGGGCTTTGAAGAGGCTTTCAAGGGAAGGTGAGGGCCAGCCAGGGTTTTCAGTCCTGACACATTCTGTGTGGGAGCCCTTGCTGGTTGTTATCAATTTTGGAACCGGGCTCTGCCTAGGCTGAGAGACTGAGGGGATCATTAGGTGGGTAAGCAAACCCAGAGACCCAGTGTTGGTAGGTCTTTGAAGACATTGCCAAGGGAAGGTGAAGGCCAGCAACAGCTTTCAGTCCTGGCACCATCTGCATGGAAGCTCTCACTGGACTTTTTCAATTTTGGAGCTGGCCTCTATCTAGAGAGGTTGAGGGAAATGTTAGGAGGCAGAGAAAGAGTAGAGCTCCAGTGTTTGTGGGGCTTTGAAGAGGCTGCTAAGGGAAGGTGAGAGCAAGCAACAGCTTTCAGTCCTGGGTCACCTCTGCACCCATGCTGTGTGGCCGACTGCTGGCTGGGTCCCCACTTCGCAGTTGAAACCTTGCCCACAGCTGCATCATAAGTTGCGGGGCTGTGCAGGGCAGGCCTCCAGGTCCTCACCCTTGTGCTGCAGTCACCCCATTTGCCCTGAGAAGGTAGGACAAATTTTCCATGACTGCCGGCCGTGGTGCCAATGGCTGTTTCCCTGCCCCTGCAGAAGATGCAAAGGGTGCTTTCCATGACTGCTGGCCGTGGTGCCAATGGCTGTTTCCCTGCCCCTGCAGAAGATGCAAAGGGTGCTATTGGCAGAGGAGGCAGCTTGCAGGAGTTGCTGGCAAATTCTGGTGGCCGAGCTGTGGGTGCATGCTGGGGTGCTGCTGCCTGCCTGGGGAGAGACAGCAAGGCTGGCAGATGGGCTGTCTCCTTCTGCATCATCCTTCTGTGGGACAGTGCCACCTTGCATGCCACACTGTTCATCTTCAGGAGAAGCTGAGGTGAGAGGTTGCATGATTGTGGCCCTTTATCCCAGACCTCCGCATCCCAGGTGGAACAGCTCCTGCATCTGGGATTTCCTGCCAGCCCCCAGGGCAGCACTCAGCCCTGCAGGCAGCTGCCACCATGCTCCAGAGCCAGCTGGCAATTGGGCTGATCACCCCATGGCCCACAGCGACTCCTGGAAGCAACCCCAACATACCCAGGCAGCCTGTCAGGCACAGCACAGAGGGGCTCATCTGGCTACAGTGGCTGGGCCTGCTTGTCCCCTTCTGCACCTCCCACCTGTCTTTGTCAGCTCCTGGGGCTGGGAAGATGTTCAGCCCCCTCTCCCTCGGCCTCCCTACCTGTGCACAGCAGGGCCCAGTGGCCTGTGAGCTCTCTGGGCAGTGAAGCCGTGGCAACCTGTCCCAGTGACTCTTGCTGCCCTGCGCTGCTGCCTGTGGCTGCCTGTGCCTGCCTCCTGTGGGCAGGAGGAGGAGGAGCCATGGGATGGATGTGGCTGCCTTGGCACAGCGGCCACCAGAGTGCTGGAAAGCCCAGCCCCAGCACCAAGGCAGCTCTGTGCAGCCCTGTCTCACCACCAGCCTCACCCTCCAGCCCCATCCCTCAACTGGCGCCTCTTCTGCAGTCTCAGCAGCCTGTCAGTGGGCTGGGGGTGGGCATTTGCCTCTTCAGCGTCCTCTGCCAGAGACCTGCCATGCGCACCCAGGGGAGATGCTGCCTCCTGAGGGAGCTGCTCTCCTGGGTGTGGGCACCCCAGGGCTCTCGCTCCTTAAATTACCTCATGGTCACTGCAGGGACCCCCATCACAATGGTCTCTGGGCACAGTGAGGCCCCACTCATCACAAAGGCAGTTGCTGCGGAAATGCCCACACCCCTGACAGGCTGTGCCCAGCACGGGACAGCCCTGCTCTCCCCTTGCAGAAGCCCCAGCAGGCCTGAGGCCAACAACATCCCATGTATCCCCATTGCCAGCAATCTCTGCAGAGCTCAGCCCTGTGTGCATTCAGCAGCTCTGGGCGCCACCACCCTGGGCCTTGTCCCCAGGCATTGTTCCCACACTGTCCCCAGGCCTGGGGAAGGTCCAGTGCCCTCAGAGAAACACAGGGCATGGAGGGTGTCCAGCCAAAGCAGAAGCCACTTCTTCTCCATCCTTGTGCTCTGCTGGCCTACCCCATAAGGTCTTCAGGCAGGGGAGAAGCTGACAAGTTGAAGTCTTCAGGTGCTGCTATGGGGAGAGGCTCACTGTACCACTCAGCCCGTGGGACCTTTGGTCTGAGGTAGAAGTCTATGCACCATCAGGCCTGCTGGTGACAGATGGGGGTACATCTGTCTCAAAGGGGGAAAAGGATCTTTGCACAGGAGTTAGCAGGACTCATTGAAAGACCTTTAAACTAGATTTGAAGGGGGAAAGGGATAAAACCAGGCTCACCAGAGATAACTCGGGGGGGGCATGCCAATGTTTGAGGAATGGTATGCTAGCGAGGTCCTTCAGTCTGCTCCACGATGTGCTAAGTACACTGCAGCACATTTGAAATGTTCCTGTACTAATGTGGGCAGCACCTTAGCCATCTCAGTGAGGGTGGGGGATGGAGATCCATGCAGCAGCAAAGGATTAAATATTGGACTTGGGAAATCTGCTCTGCATGTTGGATAAACAAATCACTTATTCAGACAGTGGATTGGCGACCAGTCTTCTTCAAGCAGGAACCTAGGGCCGAGCCCTGTTGAAGTGGCATCTGCATAATTCCTAACATGGACTAGGTGGCAGCTGCATAATTGCTGCAACGGGGCTCCCACACAGAAGTGGCCAGGAATGAAAGCTGTTCGTGGCCCTCAGCTTTCCTTTACAGCCCCTTCACACTTCCACCAACACTGAGGCTCTGCACTTGGTCTGCCACCTAACCCTCTACCTTATTGGACTTAGCTCCAAAATGTACACCTAACCACTTTAGGCTTCCTCAGAAAAGTGGCCAGGACTGAAAGCTGTTAGTGTCCCTCACCTTCCCTTGGCAGCCCCACCAACACTGGTACTCTGCCCTTGCTGTAACATTTATCCCTCTCCCTTGATGGAACCTACCTCCAAAACTGACAAGCACCATGAAAGGCTCCCTCAGAGAAGTGGCCAGGACTGAAAGCTGTTGGTGGCACTCACCTTCCTTTGGCGGCCTTGTTAATGCCCTACCAACACCAAAGCTCTGTGCTTGCTTTACCTCCTAGCCCTCACCATCACTTACCCACTCAAGCTCAACAAAGCCCATCTCCAAAATGGACACCAACTTCCTAAAATTCCCACACAGAGGGAAAGATATCCTGCAAGAGTGCCTTGACCACCCCCACAGTATCAGCTTTCCTGGTGGGAAAAGCTTATACGCATGTTGAGAGTTGGTCCACAATTACCCACAGGTGCTTAACTCCACTCACAGGAGATATGTCAGCATAATAATCTGCAGTCTTTGGAATGGGAAGAATGCCCATGGTCATCCTCCAACCTCCTGTTTGGACTTTGCATTGGAAAACTTTGAACATGTGGGACAAGAACTCACAATCCTTTTTACTGCCATATGTATTCCTGGAGCTGTCCACATTCTCTCAATCTGGTTAATAACTGCTGTCATCCCTCGATGTGTTTTATCATGAAACCACCTAGCCAAAGTCAATAAATATTTTCTTGGTAAAATGGGCTTTCCTCCAATAGTCCAAATTCCAGTTTCATCTTTCACAGCCTTCCAACTTTCCCAGCGAGCCCATTCTTCATGAGTGACTGCTACATTTATTTGGGCTGGATTATTGATATCTGGCCAATCACCAGCAGAGGGAGTTGTTACAGCGATACAGTCATGTATAGGTTGGCAGGCAGCAGCTTTATCTGCCAGTTCATGATTTCCTTCAGTTTCACTGGATCCTTTGGTATGAGCTGGACCGTGTACTACAGTGATTTCCCTTGGAAGCTTAATAGCTTCCAACAGCATTTGGATTTCAGTTCCATTAGAAATATTTTTTCCCACCAAGGTACGGAACCCTCGTTCTTTCCATACCATACCTGTTGCATGACACACTCCAAAGGCATATTTAAAGTCAGTATAAATAGTTACCTGCTGATTATGCCCCACCCAGGCTGCTCTTGCTCACGCAGTTAATTCAGCCCCTTGGGCACTCACCAAGAGTCGTAGAGGTTCTGCTTCAAGTACCTCTAAGTTTCTCACCACTGCATAGCCGTGTGTCGTCTTCCATCCATGCAGTATGACGATCCATCGGTGAAAAGGGCTAGATCCAAGTTCTCTAGAGGCTGATCCCGCAGACCTTCCCATAGGTGGCTGGAGTGGAACACAACCTTAGCACAGTCATGATGCGGCTCACCGCCGGAGGGAGCGGGCAGTAGAGTTGCTGGATTCAAAACATTACATCTTTTTAAAGTAACATGATCTGCATTTAAAATCGTTAATTCACAGCGATGTGCTCTTTGTGGGGACAATGCTCGCGTAGCATCTTGCTTAAGAATCAGTTTGACTTCATGCGGGACATACACAGTTGTTGGGTGACCCAGGACTAATGCTCTGCTGCTTTCTATGATAGTCGCTGTTGCCGCTATCACTCTGATGCAGCAATTATTCCTTACCGCTACAGGATCCAGCTGAGTCGAGTGATAAGCCACAGGGCAGCGGTGCGGACCTAGCTTTTGAGTAAGGACTCTGCTGGCACAAATCGTTTGAAGGGCTTGGAGTAATCTGGCAACCTAATGGCGGAGCAGAAGCTAAAGCTCCTTTTACAGCTTGAAAAGCCTTTTCTCTCTCTGGACCCCACCGTACAGGCTCCACTTCCTCTGGCCTGGTAGCTTCTGTCCATGGCTTACTTAATTCCCCTAGCCTCGATAGCCAGGGTCTGCGGTATCCTTCTGCACCTAAAAATCCTTGCAATTGCTTCTTTGTTACCAGTCGAGGTATTTCTACAATAGCCTGGACCTGTTCTGGGTCTACGAATCTTTGTCCTTCTTTTAATACGAATCCTAAATATTTTAAGAAGCCTTCTTACTCCAGCTACAGGGGACATAGTACTCGCATTCTCTTATCCTGCTGGACTTCAACCACCCTGACATCTGCTGGAAAAGTAGCATGGTGAGCTGCAGGCAATCAAGGAGACTCCTGGAGTGCACTGAGGATAACTTCTTAAGCCAAGTAATAGATAGCCCTACAAGAAGGAATACATTACTGGACCTGTTGGTCACCAACACAAGTGAGCTAATCAGAGACATCAAGATTGGAGGCAGCCTGGGCTTCAGTGATCATGCACTGGTGGAGTTCACAGTCCTGAGGGATATGGGACAGGCAAAGATGCTCCAATGCTGGAAAAACAGGGCTAGTAGCCTGGAATTAGAAGGTAGGGAAGACAAGAAGCTGGGATCACTTTCCAGGGAAAAAGATAATTGGAAAAGGGACACAAGTTCTTAGCCTCTGGAGGCAACTACTATCAAGCATGAAAGAAAAGTATCCCTTCAAGGAAGATGTTATATGTCACCCAGGGAAGTGGACTACCAGGTATCCAGGACTTGAGGAAATTAGCTGTGCTAGAAAGGATTTATTATGACCCGGACAACACACAGTTACCCACAGATCCAGATGAAGTCCAGTGCACACGACCCATGTGGCAGAAATTTGTACAGAGCGCACCATTGTTGTATGCCAACTCATTGGCAGGACAGGCCTGGAAAGATGAAGGAGACTGATGGTGAAGTGGCTTGCCAACTCCAGCAATACAAAGAAAATCTCTCTTCCTCCCTATGGGCCTGCATCTTGGCTGTGGAAAATCTGTCCAAAAAGTCAGAAAAACTGGTTGAAAAGTGAAAATCTATTCAAAAAACTGTTCCAGGAGTTCCAGCAACTCAAGGAGGAGGTGTCCTACTCCCCACTTGTACGGACCAGTAGCTCAGTGTCCTGGTTTCAGCTGGGATAGAGTTAATTGTCTTCCTAGTAGCTGGTATAGTGCTATGTTTTTGAGTTAGGTATGAGAAGAATGTTGATAACACTGATATTTTCAGTTGTTGCTAAGTAATGTTTAGACTAAAGTCAAGGATTTTTCAGCATCTGATGCCCAGCCAACAAGAAGGTTGGAGGGATACAAAAATTTGGGAGGCGACACAGCCAGGGCAGCTGACCCAAAGTGGCCAACAGGGTATTCCATACCATGTGATGTCACATCTAGTATATAAACTGGGGGGGAGTGGGCATGGGGGGATCACCGCTCAGGGACTAACTCGGTGTCGATCGGTGGGTAGTAAGCAATTGCATTGTGCATTGCTTGTATATTCCAATTCTTTTATTATTGTTATTATTATCATTATTATTTTTTTTCACTTCTGTTCTTTTAAACTGTTCTTATCTCAACCCTTGAGTTTTACAAGTTTTTTTCCCAATTCTCTCACCCAAGTCACTGGGTGGGGGTGAAGTAAGCAAGTGGCTGCGTGGTGCTTAGTTGCTGGCTGGGTTAAACCATGACACTCAGCTACTGAGAATAAGCATTCTTCTGCTCAAGAGAGATGATATAGAGGGTACACACCACAGGGTACCTGTGGTTTTACCTGCAGAACCATGGAGAGGACATAAGGAAGTGGGATGGAAGGTCTAACTCAGCCCTAGAGGCACATGCGAGTTGTGAGGAAGAACAACCACAGATGGAGATTCTTCCAGGAAAATTGCTGCTTCAGTCTCCAGTGGGCAGCTCCCCAGAGTGGAAAGGCTGATCTTACTCCTGATCCTATGGAAAGGAATTCTAATGATTTTTTACAGGAAGTGAGTAGAGAATCCTATGACCAGTACTAGAGGGGCCCTGCCTCCAGCCAGGTGGAGTACAGGGACGACTGGGTTTGCTGAACTATGTGGATCTGGTGGCGTGGCACGGTAGACCCTCAGGAGTACAAGGCTCTACTAGATACCAGTGCACTATGTACCCTAATAACATCAAGCTATAAGATGGCAGAACCCATCTGTATTTCTGGTGTGACAGGGACATCCCAACAGCTAACTGTGTTGGAGGCTGAAGTAAGCCTAATTGGGAATGAGTGGCAGAAACACTCCATTGTGACTGGCCCAGAGGCCCTGTGCATCCTTGGCATAGACTACCTCAGGAGAGGGTATTTCTGGAACCCAAAATGGTACTGATGGGCCTTTGGTATAGCTGCCTTGGAGATGTTGGAAATTAAGCAGCTGTCTACCTTGCCCAGTCTCTCGGAGGACCCTTCTGTTGTGGGGTTGCTGAGGGTTGAAGAACAACAGGTGCCAATCGCTGCCACAGCGGTGCACCAGCAGCAATATTGCACAACCTGAGACTCTCTGATTCCCATCCATAAACTGATTTGTCCACTGGAGAGCGAAGGAGTATTCAGCAGGACTCGCTCACTCTTTAACAGCCCTATATGGCCAGTGTGAATGTCTAATGGAGAATGGAGACTAACAGTTGACTATCATGGCCCGAATAAAGTCACGCTGCCACTGAGTGCTGCTGTGCCGAACATGCTAGAAGTTCAATACGAACTGGAGTCAAAGGCAGCCAAGTGGTATGCCACAATTGATATCACTAATGCTTTTTTCTCAATCTCTTTGGCAGCAGAGTGCAGGCCACAGTGTGCTTTCATTTGGAGGGTTGTCCAGCACACCTGGAATCAACTGCGCCAGGGGTGGAAACACAGCCCCACCGTTTGCCATGGACTAATCCAGGCTGCACTGGAAAAGGGTGACACTCTGGAACACCTGCAATACATTGATGACATCATCCTATGGGGAAACACAGCAGAAGAGGTTTTTGAGAAAGGCAAGAAAATAATCCAAATCCTTCTGAAAGCCTGTTTTGCCATAAACCAAACTAAGGTCAAGGGACCTGCACAGGAGATCCAGTTTTTAGTAATAAAATGGCAAGACGGACATTGTCAGATGCCAATGGATGTGATCAACAAAATAACAGCTATGTCTCCACCAACTAATAAAAGGAAACAGAAGCTTTCTTAGGTGTTTGGAGAATGCACATTCCAAATTACAGTCTGAGTGTAAACCCTCTTTACCAAGTGACCCAGAAGAAGCATGATTTCAAATGGGGACCTGAGCAATGACAGGCCTTTGGAGAAATTAAGTGGGGGATTGTTCATACAGTAGCCCTTGGGCTAGTCTGGGTAGGGCAGGATGTAAAAAATATGCTCTATACCACAGCCGGGGACAATGCCCCTACCTGGTGCCTCTGGCAGAAGCACCTGGGGAGATTCAAGTTTGACCTCTAGGGTTTTGCAGTCGGGGATACAGAGGATCCGAGGCTCGCTACACTCCAACTGAAAAAGAGATACTGGCAGTTTATGAAGGGGTTTGAGCTGCTTCAGAAGTGATTGGTACTGAAGCACAGGTCTTTGTGGCACCCCAGCTGCTGTTGCTGGGCTGGATCTTCAAAGGGAGAGACTCCTCTACACATCATGTAACTGATGCTACATGGAGTAAGTGGGTCGCACTGATCATACAACTGCTCTGGGAGTGGCTGGGCATCCATCAGCAGGCCGTAAGCAGTTGTGTTGTGCATCAGTTGCCTATCCTGGGTTTTACTTCCCTCTCTTTTTGTTATCTTCCTTTTCACTACAACTATTATTCTTATTATATTTTGTATTATTTGAATATTAAACTGTTCTTATCTCAACCCACAAGTTTTACCTTTTTTTTCCGATTCTGCTCCCAATCCCACTGGGGCAGGGGTGGTGCAGTGAGTGAGTGTCTGTGTGGTGCTTAGTTGCCAGCTGGGGTTAAATCATGACAATCCCCTCACTCTCTCTCTATAGGCTGGGCCCAGCTCCAAAATTGAAAAGCTCCAGCGAGGGCTCCCACATCGAAGGTGCCAGGACTGAAAGCTGTTCCTGGCCCTTATCTTCCCTTAGAACCCTCTTCACCACCCCACCAACACTGGGGATCTGTGCTTTCTTACCCAGCTAACATTCCCCTCACCATCTCACTCTACCAAAAGTCCAGCTCCAAAATTGAAAAGGTTCAGCAAGGGCTCCCACAGAGAAGGTGCAAGGATGTTGCTGGCCCTGACCCTCCCTTGGCAGCTTTTGTAAAGCTGCACCAATACTTTCACTCTGTGCTTTCTCTGCCAGATAGTGATCCCCTCACTTTCTCACTCTAGTTAGAGGGCAGCTCCAAAATTGAAAATGTCCAGCAGGAGCTCCTACAAAGAAGGTTCCAGGACTGATAGCTATTGCTGACCCTCAGCTTCCTTTCACATCCTCTGCAAAGCCACACCAACACCTTAGCTCTGAGCATTTTGTGTCACCTAAGGATTTACTCACTATCCCACTCTAGGCAAAGGCCAGCACCAAAATTGAAAATGCCCAGCAAGGGCTCCCAAACAGAAGGTGCCAGGACTGAAAGATGTTCCTGGCCCTCACCTTGCCTTGGCAGCCTGTAGAAAGCCGCAACAACAATGGGGTTCTGTGCTTACTTACCCACCTAAAGAGCCCCTATCTCCCTCACTCTAGGGAGAGCCCATCTCCAAAGCTGAAAACGTCCAGTGAGGACTCACAGTCAGATGGTGCCAGGACTGAAAGCTCTTGCTGGCCCTCACATTCCCTTGGTAGCCTCTCAAAGTCGCAGCAACACTGGGGCTCTGCACTTTCCCTGCTACCCAATGATCCCCTCTCACTCGTGCCAGAGCCCAGCTCCAAAATTTAAAACATCCAGCTACAGCTCCCAGTCAGAAGGTGCCAAGAGTGAAAGCTCTTGTTGGTATTCATCTTCCCTTAGCAGCCTCTTCAAAGTCCCACCAACACTGAAACTTTGTGCTAGCTTACCCACCTAACAATACCCTCAGCCTCTCACTAGCTACATGTCGTGGTTTCAGCTCAGCTGGTAACAAAGCACCACGAAGCCGCTCACTCAGCCCCCACCTGCGCGCCTGGCCACGTTGGGATGAGGAGAAAATACAAAGGCAGGCTCGGGGGTCGAGACAAGGAATGGGAGGGATCACTCCCCACTTATGGTCACAGGCAAAAGACAGGCTCAACTTGGGGAAGAAACAAAATCCATTTAATTGACTACAAATCAAAGCAAAAACGAAACATGAGGGTATTAGGAAGGGAAACCAAACATCAGAACATCAGAACCCCTCCCCCCCAACCCCTCCCGCCTTCCCGGCTCAGCTCCATTCCCGGTGCTTTCTACCTCCTCCCCCCAGCGGCGCAGGGGAACAGGGGATGGGGGTTGAGTCAGCTCACCACACATCGTCTCTGCCGCTCCTTTCCTCAGGGGNAACTTCCCTGGCACGGGTCCTTTCCACGGGCTTCAGTTCCTCACAAACTTCCCTGGCGCGGGTCCTTTCCGCAGGCTGCTCTCCAGTCTCACACTGCTTCAGCGCGGTTTTTACCATGGAGTTATGGCATCTTCGGGAGCCTCCGCTCCACCGTTCACCTCCATGGGCTGCAGGGCCATCAGCCTCCTCAGGCGCCCCTCCTCGCCCTCCTTCTTCACTGACCTCAGTATCCGCAGAGGTGTTCCTCTCACGTTTCCACCCCCACACTGCCGGTTCCCCTTCTTAAATATGTTCTCCCAGCGGCGCTGCCACCGTCACTCCCCTCCCAGAGGTGGGTCCGACATTTTGGCGCCGGGGTCCTTCTAGCAGCTTCTTAAAGGGGCCGCCTCTGCAGCCCCCCTCCCCCGCTACCAAAGAAAACCACGCCACACAAACCCATAACACTACAGTCCAGCTCTGCAGTTGAATACGTCCAGCAATGGCTCACACAAAAGGTGTCAGCACTGAATGCTCTTTCTTTCTTTAGCATTCCCTTGGAAGCCTCTTCAAACACTGAGGCTGTGTGCTTCTCTGCCACATAACTATGCCCTCATTCTGTCACTGTAGCCCTCTGTAGCTCCAAAATGGAAACCACCCAGCAAGGACTCCCAAATGGAAGGTACCATGAATGAAAGGTCTTGCTCTCCCTCACCTTCCCTTAGTAGCCTCTACAAAGCCCCACCAATACCGGGGCACTGCACTTTCTCTGCCCCTTAACGATCATCTCACTTTCTCACTCTAACCAGAGACCAGCTCCAAAACTGAAAACGTTCAGCGAGATCTGTCACACAGAAGGTGCCAGAACTGAAAGCTGTTGCTGGCCCTGACCTTCACTTGGCAGCCTCATCAATAGTTTGAGTCGGTGCTTTCTCTGCCACTTGGCTATCCCCTCACTCTGTCACTCTAAGCAGAGCCCAACTCCAAAGTTCAAAACATCCTTCAAGGGCTCTGTTATGGGTTTGTGTGGCGTGGTTTTCTTTGGTGGCAGGGGAGGGGGGCTGCAGAGGCGGCCCCTTTAAGAAGCTGCTAGAAGGACCCCGGCGCCAAAATGTCGGACCCACCTCTGGGAGGGGAGTGACGGTGGCAGCGCCGCTGGGAGAACATATTTAAGAAGGGGAACCGGCAGTGTGGGGGTTGGGAAACGTGAGAGGAACACCTCTGCCGATACTGGAGCCAGTGAAGAAGGAGGGGGAGGAGGGGCGCCTGAGGAGGCTGATGGCTCTGCAGCCCGTGGTGAGAAGGCAGGCTGTCCCCCTGCAGCCCATGGAGGTGAACGGTGGAGCGGAGGCTCCCGAAGATGGCCGTAACTGCATGGTAAAAACCGCACTGAAGCAGTGTGAGACTGGAGAGCAGCCCGCGGAAAGGACCCGCGCCAGGGGAGTTTGTGAGGAACTGCAGCCCG